>JABUQX010074481.1:0-5000 GCA_015478945.1 Trachelipus rathkii | reverse complement strand
CAATTTTCATTCCTATTGGTAACTCTGACAACAATCTTGTAGCTCTTAATTATAACACTTATTCTCCAGCAGCTCCACCATGTCCCGGATGTACTTTCTGAAACTTTAATTGGACTATTTAGGAGGGATTTTGCCGTTTCTTTACTACCTACCCTTGATAGGAATCCTGATTTGACTCGGAGGACGCTTCGGTGACTGCTGAAAAAGTAGAGGCCGTGATCTCCGAGGGAATAGGCAGGTTTATTTCATCTTCTACCAAATTTTTTTCTCTTCAAACTATATAGTTCGATGGCACCTGTTCTCGTACTCTTCTGGATAGAGACAATGCCCATTGGATATGGGTAAACTCTTCTTGTCCTATCACCCTTGCTAATTTTCGCTGACCTCCTTGAATCTTCTACTGAATAAAATTTGGGCCCCTTGCCAAAAACATCTCTAATAACTTCTTTAAATCTTACTTTCTTCCTCATATTTGATCTGACAAAACTGCGGCTAATACTCCTTCTAAAAAGGCAAATCACTTTAGCCTCATTTTTTAATCTAATTAAATCCTGGACGATTCTGGCAACCCTCTTCCTACTCCTATTTCTCTCAGGTGTCCCATGGCTTCTATTGTGATTACACATGATTTACTTCATGGGCTCCTGAGATATTTTAATGTCAGGAAGGCTATTGGCCCTGACGGCCCTCCTCCCCGTGTTTTAAAGGAGTGTGCTTTCAAGTTTGCACCTGTCCTCGGCACTCTCTATGTCTTAATTCGAGCACTTTCCCTGAGTGCTGGAAGCACATATGTTCAACCGATCCCGAAGAGGGTAGCAACTCTGATACTTCTAACTCGTCATATAGCTCTCACTTGTATTTTGTAAATTAAACTTTGAATCTCTTATCAGCTTTCATTTCCTAGATTATCTAGAATCTCATTCTCATCTTTCTGATCACCAATATGGTTTTCGACATTCGAGTTCAACTGGTGACATTCTGTCCTGTCCCACTAATTTATGGTTTTCTGTTTTTTGGGATTATGGGGACTGTGGTGACGCTTGACATATCGAAAGTCTTTCCTCATTCTCTTTGTTCATTTATGTCTAGTTTTGTCTCAGATAACTCCCTATCAGCACTTGTTGATGGAGCTATCTCTTTTTCATTTCCTGTTAATTGTTGTGTTCTGTTCTATTTCTTATTTTATCATTGCTTTTCATAACGATCTTCTCAGCTGCACATCTAGCTCTATTCAATCTTATGCCAATGACTCAATTCTTCATTCTTCCTTCCATTTCAAATCTGATCCCTCTATTGATCGACTTCAGCATTTAGATTGTACTCTTTCAGATCTAGATGGGATTTTCCGGTGGGGTCGCTACAACCTTGGGAAGTTCCACTCTTTGAAAACTCAAATTCTTCAAACCTCCCTCTCAAAAACACCTCCCAACTTTTCTCACCCGTCTCACTTGTGGAAAACATAGGCATTCTTGGTATGAATATAAACAATAAACTATTTTGGAAACCTCATATCACAATGGTTACTAAAGTAGCATCAAAGAAACTGATAGTTCTGATTAGGTTAAAGGAATTTATTTCTTTCGAACAGTTAGTCCTATTATTAAATAATGGTCTTTTCCACCGTTGTATGGAAAACTGTTCCCACATTTGGAGGAGCTCCGGTTCTGCTAAGGATAAAGCTAAAAGATTAATAAACCGTCCCCTACTTTTAAACTTCCTCGACCCTCTATCATTGCAACGTGAGGCTGGTGCACTATATCTTTACTATAGGCACTACAGTGACCTGTATTTGAAGGAGCCGACCTTCCGCATTTCACCAGGAATGTGTCGCCCTCATGTACAAGGGTACACTCTTTTCTGTAGGAATATTGGGAACCCCAGACTTGTTCATTGTATTGCCACCTTCTTTCCAGCCACCTTTCTTCGTGGAACTCTATGCCTTCGTATGATTTTCCTGCTGTATGTTATCTCCCTGTCTTTATGTATATATATATATATAGTATAAATATGTATATATATATATTATATTATAATATATATATTATAATATAATATATATAATATATATAAATAATAAACATAGTATACTATATTATATATATTTATATATATATATATATATAGTAATATATATATATATATAATTATATATATTATATATAATATATATATATTATATATAATATAATAGATATATATATATATATACATAAACATAATATATTATATATATATTATATATAATATATAATATATACTTATATATATATTATATATAGATTATATAATGATATATATTATATATATAAATATATATATATATATATATATTTATAATTATATATATACTTACATAATTATAATATATAATATATAAATATATATATTATATATATATATATATATACGTTATATATAAGATATATTATATTTATATTAGTTATATATATATATGTCATATATATGTGTATTATTAGTATATATTAAATAATATATATATATTATTATAGTAATATAGATATATAATAATATATGATATATCTGTATATATATATATAATATATAATATATTATATTTATTATAGTATATTTATAAATATATATGTATTATGTATATATTATATATTATATATATATATTATAATCTATATTATATATATAGATATAGATATATTATATATATTATCTATAGATGATAATAACATAATATATTACTTCATATATTAATGAGTATATATATTATTATTATAGCATAGTGATTATAAATAATAATTAATATATTATATAATATATATATTATATAGATAGATATATATATTATATATAATAAGATATAAATTATTATTATATATATATATATATATAGATATATATATATATATATGATAAATATATTAGATAAAAGAGTATATCCGTGTATAATTATAGTATATTATAATACATTAATCATATATATATAATACTATATATAATATATCGTAGAATTATTAATATATTTTATATTATGATATATTATATATATATATATATATAATATTTAAGAGATAGTAAAAGTAATAGTAATAATATTATATATATATATATATTGATAATAGCATAGAGTATATATATATATATATATAGGAGATATGTTATATATATATATATATATTAGATATAATCAATATATATATATATGATTATAGATATATATATATATAGTATATATATTATATATATATTATATATTAATTATTATATATTATTAAAGTGTATAATAGTATATATTTATATATTAATATTAGTATGATATATAGATAGATATATTATATAATATCTTATATTATATTATATATTAGTATATATATATATATATATTAGATATATATATATATATGATATATAGTAATATATATATATATTAAAGTATATATATGAAGTAAATAGATATAAGTATAATTATATATTTAATATATATAATTTTATTAATCAATATTATATTATAGATATATATATATATACTTAAATATATATATATAGAGTAATAGACTTATATATATTATATAGATTAATATAGTATATATATATATATATAGATAGATAATATATATATATATATATTATAATATATATATTTATATATTAGTTAATATATATATGATAGATTAATATATGAGATAGAATATATATATTGTATATATATATATATGATATTATAGATAGATTATAGATTATATATATATATATAGATAATATTATATAGTATAGATTAGATATTATGATTAGATTATATAGTAATATAAGTATAATTTATAAATAATAGATTAGATAATAAACTATAAGTAGTATAGATTATAGTAATGTATATTATATAAGATATATATATAGTAGATATTAGTATAAAGTAATATATATATTATATGAATATATAGTATTATATTATAATTATATATATATACTGTATTATATATATAATATATATATTAGAGATATATATATATATGTATATATTTATATATATATATATTATATATATATGATATATATAGATAATATATTATATATAATAATATATATACTATATATATATTTAATATAGTTAATTATACTATTATATATATATTATATATTATTAAGTTTAAATATTAAAAAAATTAAATATTAATTAATATATATATATAAATTAATATTATAAAATATTAATCTATAAAATATATTAATATAATATACTTAATATATATATATTAATATATTATAATATACCATATCATATATTATATATATTATATTTATATATAATATATGATAATATCATATATATATATATATATAGTCTATATATATATATATATATATATATAGTATAATATATGATTATATTATATATATAATTAGATATTATATTATAGGATATATAATATAGATTATATATTAATATATATATATATATATATATATAAATATATATATATATATTATATATTATATATATATTATATAATATAATTATATATATATATATATATATTATATATATTTATAGATATATATATATATATAATATAATCGTGATTTAATGCATATATTTATAATGATAGTTATATATATATATTTAATATTATATTTCCATAAATTAGTTATTAAATCACATAAGGATATTATAGTCATATATTGAAATTATTTATTTTAAGTTGAGATAGTACTATATACTAAATATTTGAATTAATTAAATAAAAACATAAATGAAGAGAATCAGTAATATTATTTTATATAATATAAATATGGATATTAATTATATATATTAATATTTATATATAATAATATTAATATAATATTATATATATAGTTTTTATTTATTATTAATATTATAATTATAATATAGTATATGAATATATTTAATATATATAATTAGCTATAGATATATATATTAAATATATATTATATTAATATAATATAGATATTATATATTAGTATATATATATTATATAGATATTATATATTTTATTATTAGCATTTATTCA
>JABUQX010074480.1:15000-57500 GCA_015478945.1 Trachelipus rathkii | reverse complement strand
ACTAGAAAAAAATAAACAATCACAGGAAAATAAAAAACATTTTAGATTTCAGCAAGTAATTTCAACGACAAAACTTTAAAAAAAATTTATTGTTCTAAATATTATTAATATACATTTTTAAAAGATTAATATAATCTTAGACCTGGCAGATGTACGCTGTTTGATTGACTTGAATCCTGCATTAGTTCCGAGACGCAAAAGTTGCCAAAACCATTTATTTTTACGCTGTAGGAGGAAAAGTATATTTTTTCTTTGTATATCCTTATTTAGGGGGTTTCGAGCTCAACGGAGTTGGCAGAGGGGGACGAACTTCCCCCCCGCCTCGTCCCCCGGCTAGGCCGAGAACTCCCGACTCTGTCCATCACTTTAAGTTTATCACCCGTCGGTAATCTATTTAGTCTTAATAGATCAAAAAATTCAACATTTGGCTACTTTGCGCGCTCCTCGACTACTCCAGCTTTCTTCGTTATTCTCAAAAACTTTTAAGTCATTTTTCATTTTAACAATTTATAATTTTTTAAAAAGCGCTTATTTTTTTATTTATTTTTTAATTTCAGGGGTTAAAATTGTCTCCTGAATTAATAAAATTGAATTATTTATTTCTGTGTATGCTGTTTATAGTTTTTTAGTTACATGCCTGGCCTGTTCGGGACTTAGCGAAAACCATTATATAAATATATATATATATATTAAAATAATATATTATATATATATATATAAATATATCATATATATATTGTATATAATATATATATATATAATATAATATAATAATATATATATAGTATATTAAATCAATAATAATAAATACTATAAATACTACAATATCAATATATATGTCAAAAATATATATATATTAAAGATTATTATATTATATATTATATAATTAATAATAATATATAGAAATATATATAACATATATAATATACTATATAATATATATATAAATATAATATAAAATAATATGGCAGTTATGGACATATTTAAACGGAGCTTCGTTCGTATGTGCGTATAGGCTGAAAATGGTGACGATCATAACTCTGAAATGGGAGTTTGGTAACTGAATTGACTATCTCTGAAACTCAACACTCGCGTATCGTTAAGATATGTGGGATATATATATATAATAATTATATATATATATATATATATATATATTATATAATAATTATTAATATTATTAAAAATAAATATATATATATATTAATTATATATAAATATATTATATAGTATAATATTATACAATATACTGTAGGAAAAAACATATCTGGCAATATATGGAATATATATATGAAACTAGCACCATTGGCAGTTAAAAGTTTACAAGAATAAATATTAGTTTCGCCTTAGTTTCAAAGAGTATGCCTTTATGTGAAACACTGTCATAAAAAAGTGCGTGTATAAATGACTAATAACAATGATCAATTTTGTCTATAAATGAAATTAATTGGTGACGAAAGCTACTTATGCCTTTCTACAAATAAAAACAAGTTAGATCGTAGAAACACAAAACATTCGTATAGCACTGATGATATTCAGATGGAGTGTAACTAAAACAAAGGACAATATAACTTTTATTGTTAAAGGATGCAGAATCGTATTTTATCTGCTACATTTAGAAAAAAAATTCGGTATTTAGCAAAATTTCAATTCTCAAAAAGTATAACCAAGAGATCAACAGTAGTGATAGGCCAATCTCAGGCCAAACTTTGGATGTGGCGTAGCGTAATCATTATTCAGCTTTAGCTGATAAAGAAACTGATGAGACCCATGGTTGTTGAGGTTAACGCGGTAATGGATTTAATGATGTTAATCTATTTATATTATTATTTTTATAATTATTATTAATTAGTTATATTATTTTTTACTATTATTGATTATTATATTAATTATTAATTATTGATTATTATTATTACATTCGTGAAATTGAGCTCACGGAGTGAGCTCAATTTTGAGCCGACTCCGACTCCACTTCCAAAGAATTTCTTCTGGCTCCAACTCCGGCTTCGACTCCGGCTCCGTCTTCCGGCTTCCGGTTTCGACTTTCCACCGCAACAGGCGACTCGGTTCTGCCCGATATCCGGCTCGCGATTCTGAGCTCCCTGTATAATTATATAAATATATATATATATTATATATATATAATAAATATAATAAATATATATATATATATATATATATATATATTACTTATATTATAATATAATATAATATATATATATATATATAATATAGATATATATAAATATATATATTATATAATATATATATATATAATTATATATAGGTGAAATAATGTTTAGGCTCCGGGCTCCGGCTCAGCAGCTTATGGCTCCGATATAAATTACATAGGTTAGCAGTTTGTCGGTATCGGGTAATAATTTGGGAAGGGGGGTATAAGATGATGAGGTCAACCTTTCCCCAATTTGTTTAGATTACGAGGAAAAGTTTAACCCCGGGGGTTTTTGTTTTATCCCCCCCTGGGTCCCCGAAGGGACACCCCCCCTTATTAAAAAATCAAAGTGTTCGTAATAGGCTGAAATTTGGTTAGAGGATTCAGAGTTGAAGGTCTAGAGAAGACGTGCCTATGGGATTCTGAGGAGTTCGACTCCGGCACCGGTGCCTGCGAAGCCGCTGCGCGAGGCCGTGTCTAAAAAACATTCTAGTAACAACAATGTTGGTGTGTTTATATGGGTTATCGAAGTCGTAGAGTTTCGGAATATTGATGTTATAAGACCGTACAGGGGTCTAGGACCCATTTGTGGGACAGGCCCTCCCAAACCTGAAATATTGATGTAGAAAGCTGAAACTTGCATATACAGCCTATTTGTAGTTGTATCTGCATGTATCCGGCGCGTAAAATACCGACTTTGACGCAAATTGGGGGACCAGCCCCAAATCTGAATATTGATTCGAATAGGAGTGATTGAAACTCGGTATTACAACCTTCCTGAGGATAGTATCTCAGTGTAGCCGGAGTAAAAATGACTGTGGTGGCCCCAGATGGGTACTGACCCCCAAAATCTGAAATATTGACATATATCACATCATTTCTATACAGGCCTATTATAGGTTTAACTAGATGTATCCGGGGTAAAAATGACCGATAGGGAACAAATTTGAGGGACCGCCCCCAAATCTGAAATATTTGCGTAGACTGATGAAACTCGGTATACAACCTCTGAGGATGTAGTCTTAGATGCCCCGTAGAGGAAAATGACCGAGGGGACCCCATTTGGGAGACCGGCCCCCAAAGCCTGAATATTGACATGAACGATGAAACTCGGATATTTAACCTACCATATAGGGTACTCACATCATATATGGGTTAAATAGCCGCACACAGCCTAAAGGGGGTCTCCGCGGACCCCAAACCTGAAAATAATTTGATCCTTAAGAACTATGAAAACTCGGTATATACCATTTCATATAAGGGGTACCCATATCTCGTCTAGGGTTAAAATAGGCCGTACACAATCCCAAAGGAGGTCACCATGCCCCACAAAACTGTGAAATATTGGCGATAGAAACAACGAAAGACTTGGGATACCATCTCTTATGATGTACCCTCGAATACAGAAAAGAAAAAAAAAAATTTTAAAAAAAATTAAAAAATTTAAAAAAAATTAAAAAAAAAATTTAAAAAATTTTAAAAAAAAAATTAAAAATTTAAAAAATTTTCAAAAATTTAAAAAAAAAATTATAAAAAAAAAAAATAAACGAGATTACATTTTTTCTTTTAAGGTTTTTAACGTGAAAATTTTACGTTTTTATATATAACAAATACCCTCCATAGCCTCCTGAGCCTCTGTGAGCCTCTTGGCCTCCCCGCCTCCCTCCTTCACCCTCCCTAGCCTTTACAACCCTCCCCATCTTGATGATTATGATTCATGCCATATATTTGATATAACATGGTAAACACAACAAGCTTTTATTGATTTTTGTTTTATATGCTTTAATCAATGTTTTTAACTTTAATATTTTATCGTTATTCTTTAAGGTTTTGAAAGCTTCTTTTTTTAACACGCTAAACCTGTAAATCATAATCAAACCACCCACCCCTCCCCATCCCTACCCAAATCCTGGATATTTATACATTAACATAGTTTATATTTAACAAAATTTTACATAACCTTGTGCTAATTCATCGAAACCTGATCAATATATAGTGCTAACATTTAATCAAATCCGTACATTAACAACAATAAAGATAACTAACAATCTGAGTGCAGAACGGAATCCTACTTACACTGGTTTCCTAAAGAACATATCATCTGATATTTTCTACATTAACTTAGTAATATTTAACAGAAATTTTTCGTAACCTGTCTAAATATACCAACTGATCAATGAAATATATGCGAAACGTAACAAGTTCTCACATCAATAGCAAAACATGGCATCACCTCTGAACTTACGAATATAACGTACAATTCACAAACCTACACATCTTAGACATGAATAAACAGTTAACATTAACAAAGTTCAGTACTTAACAACAGTAAAGTACTACCGTTGTACAAAGACGTAACCTACTTAGACTTTTTTCTAACATAATCACTGAACTGTTTTTACATTTAACATTAGTAACATTTAAACAAAAAAGTTATACAAAACTGTGTAGATCATTACTTGATCCAATTGACATATGCTACGTAACAAGTTTTCATCTTAAAAAGCAACACATTAGGCTCTATATGATTAATCTATCGAATGAAATGTACACTCATAATTCTAACACATGGTGTATACCGAATAAGCAGTGCAACATTTAACCAAAAAGTTTCATACTTTAAACACACGGTAACGTAACTAACATTTGCAAACAATACGTACCCTATCACACTTTTTTCAAACATATCTCTAACTATCATTAATTACTTTTTGCACGAACATACGTAAGTAATTTAACAAAAATATCACAATCTTGTGAGAAAATTATCAATTTACTGACCAACGAAAAATATGCTAACGCACAAGCAAAAGAATCACAATCACTAAAGCTACATATAATAACCTGATGTAACAAGTATAATGCTAACATCAAATCCACCATACCTTATCATGAATAAACGCTAACATTAACAAAGTTCCCATACTTAACAACAGAAGTAACTACCGTGGCATACAAAAACGTAACCTATTCATTACGTTTTCAAACATATCTCTAACTAATCATTGTTATTTTTACATAGTTAACACGGTAATATTTATCACACCGTACCTAATTATCATACTTATCAACGAATATATGCCAGCGTAACAAAGTTTTTGCTTAACAAAGGTACGACATATCATAAGTCTGAACAAGGAATATAACATACAACCGAAACCTAAACACAGCTTATGCAAGCAATAAACTGCATAATATTAACAAAGTTCAATACCTTAACACAGTGAAGTAACTAGCAAAACATATAGAACGTTGACTTTCTTATCTTTGTTTTTCTTTTTTTTTAAAAAATTTTTAATGTATTTTTAGACTTTATTTCTCTCTAAATTTATTATCTTTAATAAACTTTGTTATTTTTTATTTTATTTTCTTTAACTTTTTTTTTTTTTTAACTTTTAATTATTTAACTTTATTTCTTTAAAACTTTTTGACTTTACAACAATTTTACGCTTTTCAAGTTATAACGTAAAAAAAATTGTATTATTTACTTTTCATATTTAGATAAAACACATGAATCCTAAATCAAACCACCCCTACCTCCCCCCTACCCGTTCCCAAACCCTGAATCATATTGGGGTATGTATCTTTGATCTGTTGACTCACAGTCATATTTCGAGTATTCAGTTTGGATAAACAGAGCGTGTAAAATATGTTCTACTTTTGTTATACTAACCCTCGAATATATGCTGACATAACAAAGTTTCACAATCAATCGAAACTAGCATCAACTGATGTAAGAATATAATGTATACACTAATAAAGCTAACATACCTTAAACACGAATAAACAAGCTCAACATTAACAAAGTTCAAGTACTTACAAACAGTAAATAATACCAAAACTATAGGACGTGACTTTCACAATCCTTTTTTTCTTTTGTTTTTAAACTTTTATTTATTTTTTAACTTTATTCTTTTAAAACTTTTTGTTCTAAAAAAACTTTTAGTTATTTTTATTTTTAGTTATTTTAATTTTTAGTTTTTTTTTTTTTTAAAAAAATTTTTGATTTTTAGTTGTATTTGTTTAAAACTTTTTGTTTTTACTTAAAAATTTATTCTTTTTATGTTATATAACGTAAAAATTTACATTTTTTACATAAACTAAAACAACAAAACGAGAAAAAACAAAGTTATTCACAATCAATAAAGCTAACATAATCATACCTGATGGCAAAGACTATAATGTATAGCATCAAACCTAACAAAATACCATATTTGGCAACAGGAAAGTAACTGACTTGCTTACAGCCCGTACCATATTCACACCTTTTTTCAAACATCTCTAACATGATTTCACTGTTATTTACTTTAAAACATAGTAACATTTCACAAAAAATTTATCACAACATACTCGCCAACAAATATATGCAGACGTAACAAAATTTTTCACATCAATAAAAGTTAACATATCATATCCTGAACTAGGAAAATAACGCACAATGACAAAACCTAACCATACCTTATGATCGAATAAATGACTAACATAACAAAGTTTAATACTTTTTAACAACACTATTAAAATAACAATTGCATACAGAACGAACATGTACGAAGCTATTCTTATGTCCTGTTCACTAGAGTTATCTGATACATGCCGTGAAACGCTTCAAAAACTCCTCCCACTTCTCGAAACATTACGCAATACTATGATTCTTGTTTTGTGGTTCGTTTTCCGGACATCGCCTAATACATGATTCTTGTTTGGTTTTTGTTTCGAAACATAAGCGTATACAATCTGGTTCTTGTTGTGAGCTCAACTGGTGTCAACATAAGCATAATTTATTTAAAACATTTTTACTTGTTTTTTTTAATGTCCTTATGTTTTATAACAACTCTTAAAACCTTTATTTTATTTTTATTCCTTTTAAACTTTTTGGTTTTTGTTTTTTATAAAAATAAAAATATAAAGCCTTAATTTTTAATTTATTTCGTTAAACTTTTTGTTTTATATACTAAAATTTTATTCTTTTATTTTTCATTAACGTAAATTTTTTGAACATATTCTTATACACCCAAAGCTGTAAAATCACAGTAAATACAACCCATCCACCCATACTCCCTCAATCGATCTCCTAACACCTTCCATGATCTATCATCTTAAACGAGTCTCATTGTATTCAAGATTCACAATGACGTGTGATTATTTTGGAGAATATCATAACCTAAAACAATTCTTCTATCACTGATCAACGAATACGCATGCTTATCTAACAAAGGTTTTCACATTAATGAAAAAGCTAACATAGCAGTCGATCCGGGTCTAAGGAATATAATGTCACAACAACAAACTAAGGCCACATCTCAAACCTCAATAGCGGTTAAAAATTAACAAGCTTCCACACATTAACAACAAGTAAAGTACTAAAATAGCGCTCAAAACGTAACCTATTCACACTTTTGCAAGCATATACTCTAACATAGCAATGTTTAAATTTTAGATTTAAAATGTAAATATTAACAAAACAATACTTCATACCTTGTCTACATTATCATACGATCATCGACTATAGGCTTAACGTAACATAGTTTCTCACATTAATAAAGCTTTACATATGACCATCACTCGAAACTAAGAAATAATCACACCGACCCAAACCCTAAACACACTTAAACTGAATACAACTGTTAAGGTTAACACAAGTTCTCACACTTAAACAACAGTAAGTAGCTAACAAAACACACAAAAACGTAACCTATTCCTTCAAGCACTAATCTCTAACATAACATGTTAATTTTACACTGAACTTGATCATTTTTAACAAATGTTTTATCAAACATTGGCTAATTATCAGATTACTGAGTCAATGAACTATAGCTGACAGTATGAAACATTGTTCACAAAATACCTGTCCCATCCCGCAGATTTCAAATTAAGAAAATAATGATTACAATAACTAACTACACACATTTATCCTTAATAATGAAAATAATCTGTTATGAAAATATAGCCATTTGTGATGAACGAAACTACTCGTAAAGATATCAACAACAACAGCGTAGAGAGCGTGGCGATGTCATCGCACCAGCACAGCAAAAAAATGTCCTACTGAAGAAATAGATGTTAGTTAAACAATCCATTAAAGTCAATGGGATTCTTCTTTCAACAATTAATAAGAGCGTAAACAAGGATATAAAACACATGAACGAACCACTTAGACGTTCAAAAAGTCTATAGATAATGTAACATGTAAACTTTGAGTAGTTAAACATGAAATTCAGGATTCAATATTTGTATTATTCATATCTGAAATGAACCTCCGAACACAATTCGTTCTCAAGCACTATATATTTGTATTACTTGTTTCACATAGAGTTAATCAGATACAATTCGAGAATTGCTCAAACTCCTCCCACTTTCGAAACATTACGCAAAACCTTTGATTCTTGTTTGTAACAAGGTTTCACACTTAACAACAGTAGAGTAACTAAACATAACATAAAGTCGTAACCGTAACTCATCACCTTCTCAAGCATACATCTTAACATAACAATGTTAATTTTACATTAAGCGGTACTATTTAACAAAAAGTTATATAACATTAGCTTTATTATCGATTAACTAATCACAGAATATACGCTAGCGTAAATAAGAGTTTTCACCTCAATAAAAGCAAACATAGCATAACCCGAGCTTAGAAAATAGTGTACAACGACAAACCTAACACAAGCTTACGCACAATAAAACTGCAAACATTACAAAAGGTTCCGCACGACATCGTAAAGTAACTAACGAATGCATACAAAATGTCACAATTCATACTTTTTCCGAGAGCACATCTCTAACATATACATATATTTACATTGACACAGTAATAACTTAAACAAAACAAAAATTTATCACATCCTAACATAATTACCCAATTATCATACAAAACAACGAATATACGCTAACGTAACAATTTTACATTAAACATAGTAAATTAACAAAGAAATTATAAATCCATACTAAATAATCTAATCCCCACGAATAATTGCAACATAACAAAGTTTATATCCAAACACAACATAAAAAATAACAAAGTTTTACCAAACATAACATAAAAAGCAAGTTCCTTTGAATAAAAAATATCATAGTAAAATTAATAGTTTTATTGACGTTTTAAAGTTGTAACAGCAGAATGAAGTAGTAAAGCTTAACATTGGAGTACTAGAACGGCTAAGAGCGAGTATTTTACGCGATTTTCAAACGTAGTGCAGTGTAAACATAAAGTCATAGGCTATTAATATCACCGCCATTAACATAGTTAATGATAAAGTAGGACAGAGAGCAAATCGTAGCAAAACCCGAACCGATAAGGTTCAATACATACATACCTACGGAAAATATATCGACTAAAGACGAATCAGCGAACGACGGGGTTTCACACTAACCCAAGCTGTAACCTAGAGCAGAATGAATGAGCTAAGGGGGGAACATAAGTGTACGAATGACCAAAACTCTTAACAGACAACATAACGCACGAAATACACCATAAAAGAACGATTAACAAAATTTCCACACTTAACACTGGTACACGTAAGACAAACAACAATTAGTCATACGGAAAAGCGTAACAACGCGGAGTATTGAGTGCCTTGTTTCCAACGTCACATCCATCTTTCTAACCAATAGGGTGTAAACGTTAATCGTTACAGTACATTAACGAACGTAGATTGCATATTTTAACACGATAAATATTTATTAATAATCATTGGCTCCTACCATTATACAGGACAGACCAGACGAAATGAACGTGTTTAAAGATGATACAAAATGCTCCTCTCTCAGAAACAACCACCCCTACACACATGACGCCTGATTCTTTGAATAAATTGATACATAGTTTAATGTAATTGGGTTTACCGTGATTTTCAGCAGGCGAGTAGAGTAATTCGAGCGTAAAACATCCACAACCCATTCCAACCCCTCCCCGCTTTCCTCCCGCATGAGACCTATTAGAATCTATTGATCGATTGGATGCATGTCATGAATGTCCGAGTATCATTCCCGGACTAAACATACACACACACCCACTCAAGTTTTTCTTCAAGTACTCCACCATCCGAATTACTCGTTTGCCGTAACGTTTTAACACCCCCAAGTTAATTATTATATTCTCTGGAATTATATTAAGCTATAATCACAATAAATTTCTGATACTTATTGTTATAACGATAGTGTGTTGCAACGAACAAAACCTAACATCACCATACGCTACTTGAATGAAGACTTACACAAACATAACAAACCTCTCCGCACTTAAACAGCACTTAAAGTTACCTAACACTTTCATTACAAAACGACGGAGCCTATATCAGGAACTTTTTCAAACATAGCGCAACAGATCAGATGTAAATGGTACGCATGAACTACGCATCGTATATTTAACAAAAAGTCTACATTAAGTCATAGTCTAGATCAATCAATACAACAGCGAATTATTGCGCAATCGTAACAGATTTTTTACAGTCAACCTTCGTAATATGTAACGGAAAATTCATCATAACATCTGGTCTAATATCTAAATCGCCCGGCGAAGTAAGTGGCAAACATAAGACAGAAGTTTATAAACCAAAACACAACATCCCATACAGGATGAAAGTTTTCTTCATTGTTATGAGTATCATAACCTATCGTGGAATATATGCTGTAACATGAACAAAGTTTAGCGATCAATAAAGCGGAACGTGAGTGCATATCAGCAACGCTAAGAAATATAAATAGTACCAATATGCTAAATCCTGAAGTCTATAACTTGCGTACAGACACTATCAAGCTGAACATCATGAAAAATTCCCTACTTATCAAACGTAACAGTAGACATAACAAGGTCATACAATAAACTCAGAATATTGCTCCAACCTTTTCACCCCGGTTCATTGAATCAGCGAGAGTAAACGCATTGCGTAGTATGGCGTAGATAAAAACACGAAAAAACAAAAGCTCTAGAGCAGGCTTAAACAATTAGTGACCAAACTACAAAGAGATACGACAATCTGTGGAAAAAACTATGAAAGGAACATGATCTTCGTATATCATTACGTGTCATTCGTCGAGAGTTATAACGATCTATTTGGACCTTATGAATAATTACGTAGAACATTATCATAAATTTCAGGGCTAACCGAGAATATTACTCAACCAAAAAACTTAACCTAGGCTCCACGTTTTCCGTAAACCACACAAAACTTATCGTCCGCTAAAAACACAAGCAATATCATCTTATGCAATTAAAATCCATGCATTTCTTACTAAAAATCACACAGTAGTACTTTTTTCAACCAATTCCCCATAAATTAAAATAATTTAAACAGATAAACACATCCACACTAAGCCGTTACCCGAAATCATTGAACACATTTTCGAGAAAAATACAATGATTTAATTCGATTAATCGAAATTAAAAGCAATGTACAATTCGATTACGTTATAACGATTTGGAATGCTTAAACTATTAAACCATCTCTCGCAAAATATCTACATATAAATGTAAACCATAAAGTTATATAAGAAAGGCTAATGCCATATTAATTTATTATATAGTAGTATACTAAGACTTGATTAATTGTCAACCCCTATATATAAAGTACAAAGTGGAAGGACAATAATTTTTTTTCACATAATTTAAATAATAAATTATTAGTATTTGTGAATATATTATATATATATATATACGTAGAGTATATTATTTGTTAAAGGTACTTACGACAGGCAAAATTGAAATAGTAGGGCATAACCGATGACCGACGGGAATAGCACAGGGGGGGATACTGGTTTCCATAACCCCGTAGCCCTGGAATGGGCTCCGGAACCCGCTCTTTGGTAATATTGAGTTTTCGCGGGTTTCCTCCGCCTAACCTCCCCTAAACGTGATAAATGGAAAAATACGTCCCCCCCTTCGGTTCCCCGTGCCCGGCTCGAGGCCCCTCTATATCATTGCCCGGTAAACATTTCCCAAATATAAAGATGATATCTCTAATCCAATATATTATATATATGGCAATTTAATGTATTAATAATTATAACGGAATATGAAAACACATTACTTAGATTGAGTAAATAAGTAAATTAAACATAATCGGTACATGTAATCTCTATTGATAATAGTACTTATATCGTAATGCGATCAATATTACATCTACGGATGCGGATGCAATTCGAATGTAAGAATCTGACTATCCGCGAATGCGAATCTTCAGTTCGTTATTTAATATATAATATTAAAAAGAAATTAAAAGATTTAATTCGCTTAGTTCCCTGCTTATTAATATTCCTTTGAAGATTAAGTCCAAATATTATATTTAGTAATTTATTGTCAAATTAATTATTATTTTTCATTATATTACATTAATAATACATAAAAACAAAATACATTTTTGACAAGAGATTCCAAACTGTAACTTCTCATTTTCGCCTGTGCCTTATTTGTAGTTTTTGCTGAAAAGTAACATGACATTTCTTTTTATCTATTTTTATTTTTTTATTTATCCAATTCTCCGCCCCATTAAAATTGGAAACTCCAGCTATGCGCTGCAAATGTAATTGCCCGTTCCTGTAGACATTTTTTTTCCATTACGATCTTTTCATTATTTATAAATTTCTGAAAATAATCTGAAAAAATAAACAATTATTAAATAAATTTATAGCTGTTACTGCATGAATACCTAATAAGCACACCTATTATATAATTGAAAAAGCTAATAATATTAATAACTATAATAATAATATATAATATGCCTATACTAAGTACAATTTTAATAGATAATTTTTACGGTAATTGTTATTATCATTTTTCAACAAAGTGAGATATTATTATAATTATATTCTAGATATTATAATAATCTATATAAGTATAAACTAAGTTAATATATTTATAAAGATGATATATAAAAGAAATAATTACGATATTGTAAAAATATGAATATAGATAAATCAGTTCAATTAGAATAAATATCTAAATCAGGGTCTTAACGTAATATATAATTTGACAATATTATACATACATATTTGAAACATCCTTAAATATTTAATTGAAAAATTATATATTCTATTTTAACCAAAAAATAATATTTATTATTTACCCATGAAATACCGGACCTAATCTTAAAATTATAACGTATACTATTTTTCAACTAACATTAACGAAAAAAAGTTAATAGTATAATCTAAGGCTAATTAATTATATGAGTTTGTCTTTAAGACTATTCTCATCTTAAAGGAATAAATAATATATATATATAATATAATATATAAATATAATAATATATAAAAATTATGAACGACACACTATTATAGTTTACTAGACACTTAGTAGTACCAATAATATATATAAAAATATATATATATCTAATATATTAATACATTAATATATATATATATACAAATATATAATATAAATAACATATAATAATCTATATATAATATAATAAATCTATTATAATAAGTATAACATATATATTAATATATAATATAATCACGTCTTTAGGTGTATATTTTATAATATTTATATAGTATATATTTAATATATATATAATATATAATATAATTATTAGGCCCTGTTATGTTTTAGGACTCCCGTCAGTTTTATTTTATAACATATTGCTAGTATATGAGCTAACAGATTGAATTTCAGATGGTTGATTATGGACATGACTATCAAAAAGTTCGATAATGATTTTTAAATAATTAATATAGAATTAAATATATAGCGTAAACAAATGAAATTGTACAAATGAAATATCTCAAAAGGTTCGACACTATAAAAAAACAAATATAAACATATTTGAACATCAGCGTATAAGCTTATTACAAAAATGTAAAAAAAAAAAAAAAAAAAAAAAAAAAAAAAGATATCATAACATGAAATAACTCGAAAAGTACGACACATACAGAAAAAACCTTAAATTACATATTTGATAATAAATGAAGTTTAATTACAAAAATGAGTAAAAAAAAATAATAAAAAAAAAAACTTAGGGGGCTCGAGCCGACGGGGGCAGAGGGGGAACGTTTCCATAGCCCGAGGGGAAAGGGGTGGAGCAACCACGCACACCCAAATACCCAAAGGCGAGGTAGGTTCCACGAGAGACCCTCTCCTGAGGAGAGGGGAATAGCCCTACCCTGTCGTTCCCCCACTGAGAAAGCCGAGAAGACCCACTATCCTGCACTTGCGAGACTTACCATGAGCGGGTATTCCCTTTAGTTAAAAAAAAGAAATAAAATTTTAAAACTGACGGAGTCTTCAATATATAAGCTCGTCCTATATTATTTTTTGAAATTCCATGTCCCGCGTTAACCCTCCATTAAAATTGGACTGTTAGGAATATATAATATACTAGGATACTTATAAAATACAAAAAAAAAAAAATATAAAAAAATAAAGAACTGTACAGGTCGTTTAACACATTAAAACAGGTCCCGTATAATATATATTAATAATATAATATATATTAATATATTAATAAAATATTATATATACTTAAATATAATATAATATTATTATAATAATAGAATAATATATTAAATATATATATATTATATTATAATATATATATTAATATATAGATATAATATATGATAATTAATAATATATATATCATATATTATATAAGATATATAATATATATATATATATAATTATATCGGCAATTCAATCATAAATATATATATATATATATATATAATATAATATAGTAAATATTATATAATAGTATATTATATAATAATATATATATAGATATATATATATAATATTATATTATAATATTATGAATATATATAATATATATATATATAATATAAAAAGAAGTTCAAAATCTAAATGTAATATTAGTCATATATAAGTTGGTGTGAGGGGAAGGAGGAGGATTATCTACGGAATCGTGTAAGTTGGAATTAGAAGAAGGGACTTCTTTGTGAATATACCCAGACCATAAACGAGCACAAAGATCACTTTGAACTGCAAAATAAATACACAATATTATATAATAATATATATATAATATATATATATAATATAAAATAATATATTATATATATATAATAATATGACTTAATATTAATTTATATTATAATTAATATTAATATATAATATATATATATAATATAAGTAGTTAATAAAATTTTATAAAGTAAATGACTAGTTACTAGTATAATAATTAAAATATAATTTATAATATCATTTTTCAATTGAATTTAATACCCTATGTGTCGGAAAAAATTGAGACTACGTGTAGTCATGGGTGCAATAGTCCAAGAAAAAAAACTAAAAATTGAGATCGTTATCTATATCTTTAACTCCATTCGTCCTTGACTGTATTTATGACAGTAATAATCGGTATATGCTACCATATAAGGTATAGTTAATAATATATATAGTATGATATATTAGGCTAAGTAATATAACTAAGATGATAGACTAGCTATAAAAGGCTTCTTCATAAAGAACAGTATGAAAAGGTATATAATTATCTAAATATGAAAACTGGAGAAATAAATGTACTACAACCCTTTAGAAATAAGATAGTAATAGAGTACATGTATATGAGTATATATAGCACAACGATACTAAGAATGGTGTTTACTGCTAGGTGTTTGTACGTGATTCCGCCGCCTTGCTCTATGCATTGTCATCCCTATAGCCACTACCATACCACTCTGAATTATTTCGCGACAATTATTCTTGCAGAACAAAAAAACTTTTGATTACTATAATATTTCGTGTTACGAGAAACAATACCACTGCTCGATTCGTTTTTATTCCTCTTTCACCACTTAAAGTAATGATTTACTCATGTTATTATCATTGTGCAATAAGTTATCTGTCCTATATGAACCTCCACTCTTTCTCTTAATAACATCTGGTTTAGCTGTTAATGACTTTCATAAAAGGCGTATTGGTTGCGCGAGAGATATCATATTTTAAGATAATATAGTTAACTCATTTTTTTGGAGAGATTTCGGATCCATTTTCTCTTAACCGGTTCTTAACCCAGATTGTTCGTAATATGGAAAAACTTAAAAATATACATTTAAGTTGTAAATGTAAACCCAAAATTTAAACATTCTCATTATTATTATAAATCAAAACGTATATAAATAAATAAATAAAATATAGGTATCAAATTTTAACGTCGAATACGCCCCGCGTCGTCGCTCATTCTAAATTGTACTGATTTTTTTATTTGGTTGATGTAGCGCATGGTACAAACAGCACTAGCTATACATAAAATAATAGTATATAGTAATTACAAAATTGCATACTATATATATATTATCTTATATATATCTATATATATAAAGATTAAAAACTACAGATAGGCTATATAAAAGCATAATATGATTTCAAAATATAATATAAAGGAATAAAAGAACAACAATATTATATATATTGTGTAGATGGCACTCCCAGATTAAGGAGGTGACACGCTGTACTTCAAAAACTAGGCGAATTTTTGCTCTACCAATGACTTATAACGTAGAATACATTTTTGTGTTACAGTCAGCGAACCATTTCATCCAGGAAAATGGTAGCACGTTCTGATAAAAAATAACCAAATAAATAATAATATGTTTGAGCTGACGAATTGTCGGCTTTCCAACCAAATATCTGAGAATGATCCCTCAGATAGTGCACGCGGCAAGACATACTTGTAATAATACGGACTTACTTCGACAAAATCGAACATGAAAAAAATTGTTCTTATAATTTATATAACGTAAATGACATGCAAGACCCCGGTAATCGATGGGATCTCACCACCCGTAACCCCCAGACCCCTGAGAGTGCTGGTGAAATAACTATTTAAAGTGAATTTGTTTAATTTATTTTTTAAAGTTGTATTATTTCCATTAAAAATAAAAGTAAGCGGATAAAAAACGCCATAAATAGTATTAAAAATAAAAGAGAAAAAGGGTCATACAATTTATATTGTGATAGAGGGTTTAACAACGTAGCAAAAATCAACAGAATTTTCAAGCCCGTAAGATATGCTTAACTATTGTTATTGCTAACATTGAAAGTTATTAAAATTTAATGAATTATTATGATTTTTGTTTTGTTTGCTCCTGCCCAATTAAACATGTCTTGCCCCGATCCATCAAAATAAAGCCATTCACAGGTGTATAAAATAGAGATCTAATACGATTGCTTCTGAAAGTATAACCAAGGTGTCAAACAAACCCCTTAGGCATTAAGTCCTGATAGACTGTCATAATATAATCAAGTCCCTAGCTTCTCTTGATATGTATCGTCAATACCCAAAGTATTATAGTTAATATATTTAATATATATAAGTAACAGTAAAAGTTAAGTAAAATAACCCACAAAAATATACATATCCCGTGTAACATATATAATTAGCAAATATTAAATCAATAAAGAAATATAAAGTGTTAAGCAGTTACTATATGTCAAAACAGAATAAATAGCGTATATATGGTAATATATATTATATAATATACAAGAATATATATATAGTACTTAAATAATAAATATATATCTTATATGACAGATGAATATAGTAATTACTTATATTCGTACCATAAGAAATTAATGTTATTTGACATTTCTTATTTTACTATAATTATTAGAATAATATTTTTTATATTCACTCTTTATTATATAATAATATATATATAATATATAGCTATAAAATTATATAATTAATACCTAATAATTAAAATGGGAAGAAAGAAATATACATAAAGATATTCCTTATAACTGACAAGTTGGTAATATATATAATAAATAAACTAATATTTATAATTAAATCTAATGATATAATATGAGACCATATATAATTATAACTAGTAATAATCAATACTAATAATAAGCTATAAATATAAGTAATAATTAAGTCCTAATAATTATAATTATAATTTAATCAATATAATTAGTAAAATACAAATATAATACCGGTAAAATAAAGATCAGAGAGGAAACGTATTCATAAATAAAGGTATAAATTAAGAACAAACAGAAAGAGACACGATAAATCCTATATTATGTAATAGACAAGTTAAAAATAGAATATAATAAGACTGTTCATACATTACTGCTTACTACCATCTTAGCTCACATATATTCCGAAACCTTATATATATGAATTAGTACTTTTAATATATAAAGACTATATATGGATCCAACATTCCATATACAGTCATTTCCATAATAATGGGAAAAACTAGTTAATATAAATTAACTATTTAGGTAATAGAGCTCTATATTTAACCACATATATTTCCAATAACTATTTAAAACACAAGTTATACTTGTATATTACTAATAGATGAATAGTACATAGATGCCACGACTTATATAATATACTATATATAGCTTATAGTATATAATCGTTCATTTATATTCATTGCAATCTTTCTTGTTAATCTTGAAATCCAGTTCCCCATCAGCATGCGGGGTAGAGGTGTGAACATTACACAGAAGAATAATAAATAGCTAAAAGAAGTGCATTATCGTAATCGAAGTGAGCAATGTCCCTCACAAAATATTCCCACAATAAGCTCATTGTTAGTGAGAGCCCGTCACAGTTAAAAAAATATTTTCACATCATATTAGGAGCTTCACATACTGCACAGACCATCACTGTGTGTCTATCTAGTCCAATGTAAGGGTTCATCCCTCGCGCAAGTCAACACTACATACCCCTTCACAAATACATCTTTCAAAATCAATAATATTATGCACCTGTATTCTTTTCTCTTTGTGCTAAATTCACATTCTTTCTTTTAGACATTCCTTTATAGTGATCAGATTCACGTATTTGATCTGTCTCACAGCTACCGGTCGATTCTTGCACATAATACCAACTATACATACACGTTATAACCATACTGGCTATTATCATCCTAATCCTTATCATGTAGACCAAGAAACATCTCAATATAATCTTCGATATTCTCTTGATTTACTCCTTCCTTTACATACCATAGTTTCCCTACTAAACAGGTTCATTTTTCACTTTATCAATTCATCGCACAACTAAGACCACGCCTGGATTATATCCATGATGAACAGATGTGTCCCTTGGTTTTCCAATAACCTTATTCCACGCCATAGTTCAACTACTTACTCAAATAACACCACTAATAATATAGAACTACAACCCCATTCATGCAGAACTCCTGGCGACACTCAAGTGGCGAACTCAAGATATTTAAGTCCCCATGTATTTTCACCAAGTAATTTAATTGAACCTTACCTTTCCTATTATTCACAACTTATTTAATTTACACGCTGTTTTATTCATTCCCTCTTTCATCCACGATAAAACTAATATTATTCACATTCAAACATTAGTATTATTTATCAACTAGCAATTCTCTCAGTCACTCCTACCTTAACCATGCACTTACTCTTAACTCTTACTATCAATAACTCTCCTTTTAGCACCACTCTACCAAACCCACTTTACCAATCATTCACTCTCGAACTATCTTCAGATTCATCCAAAAATATCAAAATCAAATATCTGCGTACCATATTACAGCAGATACACCCCCACTCTTTTCCAATACAAATTAATTACATAAATAACAAGGAGACAAACACATCCCTGTATATTCATATTTATTATCTGAACGTCACCTCTAACTCAATTTAATTTTTGACACATTTGCTTCACGGATGCGAATATCTACTAACACAAACCTTTTGGGGTTAACCTATCCGGAGCCTAATCCACCAACAACAAATTAAAGTACGTCACATACACGGTTGCCCACATGGTATTATCACGCCACTATTAATCCTTTCAAACGCTGTTGCGAAAGTGTTACAAAAATCTTAAAAATAAAATTTACTTCACTCTTTTCTCATGGGGTATCTCACCATATGTAATCTCTAATAAGTGAAGTTGAGGAGTATTCTTGAATATCGTTATTGTATAGTGCGTGTGATCACTTCTAAATGAACCTTGTCTTCGCCAACCAGTTTCCCTCAATCAATCGAGGCACTCTTGCAGCCCAAAAATACCAGCATATATATTCACTACAAACGAATTCGAAGCACAACTATTCTACTATACCAGCCAATTTGTAAGCTTTTTATTAGGTTGTAAAAAATCAAAATATTACTATTTAAAAAAGACGATTCCATCTACCTCCTCTCCTCTCTCTTTCACCAATGTAACTCCCATCAAAAATCCAAGGCACAAATTTACTATAATGAAAGATTACTCTCTCTCTCTCTCTTCTCTGCTCTCTCTCTCTTCTCCTATTCTAGTCTGCTGTCATCCACTGCTGCGTCTCTCTCTATCTTCCTCTCGTCACACTCTCCCAGTTTCACTCTCTCTCATCTCTCTCTCTCTCCTCTCGTCCTCTCTCTCTCTTCGCCGGAGAGATAAAAAGGTCGATCTTACTGCGATACATACGTACGGTCCAGAATGCATGCATAAGCATCTTAGTATTAAAAATAAGTGGATAAGCTAGAGTCTCCAACCCAACTACACGACAGTTCCATTAGTATCGCCCCCCCCCCTACGGCATACCCGGAAAATAACGGTCAGGTATGGGATTTAATTCTTATCTCTGTCTGCCATCCACACAAAAATATTGAAAAAAATGTATTGTTGTAATCAGTCAGTAGTGTGGTTTGATGGGCTCTATAATATAGAGAAATAAGATTTGAGATGTTCGGAAACTAAGTTCAATCCTGTGGCCATCGAAGGATATTAGAAGAGAGAAGTGGATAGATGAAGAGTGACAAAAAGGCGAAGAACCAGTATAGGGTCACGTTTGAGTGAGCACTGGGGCAATGAACCCATACAAACCCAATGCCCAGGTGTAGAAGTATAAACTGAGACCTCTTCAATAGCGCACCACATCTCTACTCGTCTCTACCTCTCTCCTCTCTCTCATTTCTCGCTATCTCTCTCTCTCAATCTCTCTATATATATATATCATTAGTGATTATATATAAAATATACTAATATAGAATATACTATTATATATATTTATTATATATATATACTAAACTATATACAAATATATAGTAGTATTAATATATTAATAACTATACTTCATTAAGATTAAAATCCTCGGAAGGATTTATAACTAAATCTGGAATTTGACTAATGATTACGAACATAGTATAAAATCTTTGCGCAACCTGGAAATCAAAGTCAACATCAATAATAGTATATATATATATCATCTTATATATAGAATATTATATATATATTATATATATATATTTATATAATATATATATACGAGTCGTCGTATTCAGGGGGGGGCACAGCGGGGCCATTGGCCCCCCACCGCAAATTTTTTAGACACTAAGCATTTTTAAGTATCATATCCCGTCAATAATCTAAAAATCCAGAGGTTTAACATTATTATTAATATTAATATTAGTATCATTATATATATACCTTATAATATATTATTTTAATTATATAACTATATATATTAATATATATATATAAATTATATATATAATATATATATAGTATATATATAGAGAGATTTTTGTCTGCCCCCCGAAAAAAATTTCTGGATACGCCCCACTGTAGAAATACATCTATATAGATATATATATATATATATATTATAATATTATATATATATTATAAATAATATATATAATATATAATATTATATATATATATAAAATTATAAATATATATATATATATAATATAGAATATATTATATATTATAGATATAGAATAATATATATATATATATATATATAGTGTGTATTATTTTGTGGTGTGTGTGTGTATGTTGTTCAGTTTACATAAGGTGTGAAGAACCTGCCATACGGGTAATATAGTTTGAAAAGTATTTAAAAAAACTTATCCAATACTATCAAATTCCAAAAATCTAAACAATGTGTCAATTAATGGGTGATAGCAATCGTTAAAGATGCGAATTAATAGATGTAATACTAACCAATCTTGTAAGAGAAAATAACATCGATTTTCCGAGTTATTATTTTTGAGCCCTTTTTTTCTCCCTCGTAACCATGCATAACGAAATACCTTTATATATATTATATATATTATAATATATAGTATTATAATTTATTATAGATTATATATTAATATATAATATGTAAATTATATATTATATATAAATATATATCTTATAACTATCATTATTTTATATTATATAATATTATATATATATATACTAATATATTATTAGTATATAATATATATATATATAGTATATATATTTATTAGACTGATTATATAGTAATAATATTATATATATAATATGAATATTTAGATAATATATATAATATATATATTATAGTAATATATATATTAATAGTATATATATATACTATATTATAGAGATTATAAAAGGATACAGATAGCGCGTACAATTCTACTTGAAGAGGAGGTTGATCCCCTCGGACACGGTATAGGAAAAAAGTTTAACCCTGTTCCTTATCAGGAAGGGAATAGATCATTTATTTTCTTTGTTAAAGGGAGATCGCCGGCAAGATAAAGACGTTCAGCGCTTTGGTGCAATCCTTCTTATTCATTTCCACTTGGAAGGAAATTTAAAAGACATAATTGATATAGAGATTATAAAATTAAACAACTTTTGTATTAATTGAAGGCTTAAATAAATCAACAACAAAAATCCTTGGAAAAACAGATGGACTGATAGATGAAGATCAGTCAAGGTTACTGTCTAGTATATTATAATATATATAATGATTATATATATATATATATATATATATATATTATATATATATATAATTAGATATATATATAAAGATATATATAAGTATATATATATGGTATGGTTGATCTGGCTAAAATATTGAGGTACAAAAGAACTGCTGCTAACTAATGGTTCAAAAAAATGAGGTTTTGCGGGGGCGAAAATGCAACTGAAAACAAATGTTAAAATGGCGACATTGCTCGTTTATGAGAAGAAAGTTTGAAAATTAGAAGAAGTATGATGCTTACACCATTCGTTTTTCCAGGAACAAAAAGTAACAAAAAACATATAAGAAAGAAGAATATAGACACTAATTGTGGTGTAGGAGGAGTTTGACGAAAAAACGAGAACATAGGTTGTGTGAAAGACGTAGACACGCAGTAAAGTACTTCATCTGCAGAGAAGGAGGACACGCGACTGTGAGAGACGGAAAAGAAAGTGTTCATTCGAATTGGGAAGATTGAGAGGGAGCAAGACAAAATTTGATAAGATCGAAAGTAGTGCAAAGAGGAGAGGGTATCAGACGAAAGCCTACCACTCCCCTTTTAAAAGGAAAACTGTTCGAGTGGGGGCACCACCCAGGTATGTGACAGCATACTCACTATGGGGCCGGGCAACGCCTATATAAAGAGAAGGCAGCGTTGGGATGATGTGAAGGAGAACACTCAACCACATAATTCATTAGCTAATAAGAGAAATTATTGCTGTTGATAAGAAATGGTTGCAGAAAAAGAAAACCACCAAAAATATAAGAAAGGTAAGCAACATCAGTTCATATTCTTTTTGTTGAGAGAGAAATAAAAAATAAAAATTGGAGAGTTAATAACTAAAAAAAAACATATGGCATTTTGCGGTAACGTATTTAACCAAAACAAAAAAGTGAAGTTCGCGTCTGGGCTCTAATATAAAAAAGCTCTATAATATAAATAAAATTGAATATATATAGTGTTTAATATTCTGCCATTTCGTCACTTATAATGTATATGAATATATCTCGTGGACGTGGTCCGTCTATACAAAGAGAGAATAACAATGAAAGGGCGTGTAACGATAGTGGTTCAATACCCTGTGACGATAGAGAGATGGGCTGGAGGAGAAAATCCACTCACGAGCAGAACACTCCATCGAGTAAGAGAGGAAACGGTCTCATTTATCACAACTAAGCGGCTCGGTAGGGAAGGGGCGTGAGAACCCCCCGCGACACTTACCAAAAACCAAAGGTGAATAGCGGGGGTATCCGGAGGGACCCTCACCGAGGGTGAGTATAGGGGAATATATTAAGTATCCTACCTCCGTAGTTGCCCCGGTATAAAGGTACGAAGATTACTCCCGACTTCTGCCTAATTCGAGTTGATTATCGGTAATTAAGATACCATTAGGCTATTCTTTAGTAATAATTATAAAAAAATAATAGTATACAAGCAAAATAATAATAATGTATAAAAATAGTTCTATTTATTATTATTATAACGAGTAACCAATTAAAAGTCTCTAAATAGACTATCTATTAATTAATTACTTAATTTAATAATTAATTAAACAATAATTTTTTAATTTTATTTGAATCTTTTTATAACGAAATTTTTACTCTTATTCATAATAATATAATATAATTTAATTACATGTAAACCTGTCCAACAGAAAGAAGCCAGTGACCGATACCGAATACGATACTCTCTCTACTTTTTAGTGCCTATCACCGCGATATCGTAATACCCGCTCGGAATATCTGATACGATACTTTAATAATATAATAAATACACAGTAATAAGATAGAAATTTGTGCACTGCTAGCAACTCAAGATTGCATTCCCATGTACAAACAATACTTATCATTTATATTTCATATTTTTATGTATATGTATATGTTTATTTTTATAAATTAAAATAGTACGTGTAATAAATGAATTTATAATTTGCAAATATTATTTATATAAGTAATTATCTTTGAGTTATAAAAATAATTATCATTTCATTTATGTAAAATAATATAACTAATAAGTTTAGTCTACTCTTATGCTTGATTTAACATAGTATCAATTATACTAAGTAAGATTTCTCTTTACATGTAACTAGCATTACTCATATAATAAGCACAATCAAAGACAAATAACGTAAAGAAGAGACCTCAAATATAATCTCTGAGCCACGAAAACTTCAAGAATAAATACACATAATCGCTCATTACTCAAAGAGAGTGAACATAATTAAATTAATCTCTTCACATAGTTATTACGCATTATCTATATGTCGCATAATACTTCTAGTAATTCTAAGAAAGTATCTCAATAATGATGTTGACTTTCAAAATAAATTAAAGCAAATTTCATCCAATATAGTAATAGCTAAGAGAGACTGTTCTCTATTTGGGTGTTTATAACTAATTCCTACCATACACTATAATAAATTACGCTCTCTTATCTAGACTGATGAAGTGAGTAGCTGATATAATTATTTTAGCCTGCAAACTGATGAATATGTAAATAACCTGGCCCATTTATTCATTAGTCACATCCTCGCATATTGAGTAAGGATTTCTTATCTGATAGGTCAGCATCCTGATTTCTCTGATGTAACCTCATAACTACTCTTTTATAACTAAGACTCTTGTCAATTTTAGAGGTACTTTGCTCCTTAGATTGGACTGTCTCTTCAGTTTACTGAATGAGGTCCCTGTGTGATGATTCTATTGAGTGGATTTATAGATGTCTATATATGCCTATTTTCGTTTATGAATCTTAATCCTTTTTATCTAACATATATCCAAATCCTCATCTTCAGTATTAGGTTATATTTGTCATAAAGCCCACCATTCGTCACTATTTCAGGTCTGTGCCATGATATGTCATATAATGCAGCTTCTCAGTTCTCTATTCTTCTCTCTCTATTATAGTTAATTTATATATATATTATGGTCTCAGCATATGTAAGAGCCACATTATCTCATATTCAAATAACTACAATAGCTACGGAAAAAAAGGGCAGAATCAACATTGTTGAGAATGCCTTCTCCGTATGCGTAATATATGTTTAAAGTTGGTCCACATTAGGAACAATGTTAAAAAAATAAAAAGAAAAACTACAATAACGCTAAATGAATATTAGAATACATTTTTGGAATCCTGGTAAAATTTTAGTCAGGAAAATGTAAAAAAAAAAAAAAATTTAATGCTAAATTATTCTAGTAAATATAGTAATATGAGGAAAAAAGGCTATTTAGAGACCTATTTATACGGTACTCGTTTAAATAAATAGGTTTTCTAGTATAGTTAAATTTTTTTACCTAAAGTGGCGCAATAACCCCAATTGGCTTGTGGGGGTTCAGCTTAGCTAATAGAATCACTCTATTAGAACCCTGTTCTAATCTAAATTTATTTTTTTACAAGGGTCATACCGGCAGCGGGTCACGGGAGAAACCCTGCGTATGCGAAGAGTGGTCTGCTTCGAGACCTGTGCGCCTGCGAAACATAACAATCAGTGCTGTAACAGAAATTACTGACATTGCATCCACCCCTACACCGCGGCACGTAGCGTCAACGAGTGGAAAGTGCCGCAACACTGCATACATGTTAGGGTATGACTATCTTAGAATGAGAATGTACGCAGAGTTGCGCACAAGTTATCCCTAGCGAGGTCCCGCAGCCGCAATAAGCAAGGGTATAGAGGAGCACGCTGATAAGAGACGAACCAGTTTTTGTCTCACCCGTCTTCCCTAACACTCTCATCTACATACAACCACTCGTGGCCTACACAGCGACCTCCTTGTCGCCCATCGAGGCGCGTCGATATAAGGTTAGGGTCACTGCGGTGATATCCCTCTCGATGCACTTGCCTCATACAAGTACCATACTAGTATAAAAAAGGGACAAAAAGCATCCAACAATCAGCGCTCACCATAAATATATAAGGCAAGTAGAACTAGAAAGTACAGGACAGTTATAAGTCTATTTTAGGCCTTTACTCGACCCTTATCCAAAAGCCTATGAATACTCATGACCCCGCCCTCCACATCAAGATATATGAATGCAAGTATATACTCATACATAGGGCGGATGAAGACCTTGCATAGGTGAGTAACTGATAAAGAGTGAAAAAATATAGTCTACGCATCTTACTAAAACTAATAACTCCCAGTTCTGGAGTGACCGCTCACCTAAGATAAACCTAACTGTGATGAGATGAATGGAGTTCAATATAATCATTATGTTATGTTTATTAAGGCCAAGATGGTATATTGTCAACTAGATAGAGATCAAGAGAGTAACCGTGAGTCAGATAAAGACACTGTGCATCTCTACGCGCAGAGAGATCGATGACTCCACAGTAGTGAGAGAATATTGATAGAAGTTGGTATTATTAAAAAGAAGATAAATCTTCACTTATATTCTAGCTGATGATCTGTAACCACTATTAATCCCAAAATATTACATAATTCTCTCTCAGATCAGCGAAAATAAGAATCGGAGTGGAGATATAAGTTGCAGACGAAACCACAATTCTAGAAGTAAAAAGGGAACAGAATAATATGTAGATTAGTATATGCCTATATGATCCCTAGGGTCATATCAGATCGACAATATTGAGTGATTAGTTGAGTTAGAGTTTGCATTGTGATATATCATTGATATTGAAATAGCATGAAAAATTTGGAGACTATAGATTAGATACCCTGATAGTGAACATCCCACTTATTGACAGAAACAAGAAGAAGATCGCCCCATAAAACAACAGCCAATCATTGAGCGATTTAAAGACTAAGTTAGACATTAAGTATAAGCTAGAGCAAGAAGGAAACCATAAAGCGTAAAGAGACTTGGAAGAACTAGTGTACGCTGTTCACATCACCTCATGTAAATATGCTCGACTAATTGTACAAGCGCACACTCAGCACATAGTACTTCTCCTGCTCAGTTCCTATTGGCGCTGTATAAGCCTAATATAGATCTGTTAAAATAGTAATTATGATTATATCGGCACTAGAGTCTGGAAATTATACTTCGGGCATGCATCGTAAAGCCCGTACTAAGGGAAGTAAATCAAACTAGAAGCGGAAAGACGATTCACATGAATGATCTAAGAATGAGTTAGAGTTGAGATAGAGTTTCAAAAGATCTTAGAAAATGAAATTACATAGATGAAAGTCTAATAGGGCGATAGTATAGAAGGGATCAGTATATATATATATATAAGCACATCAGCATCATATTTTCGAATATGGATTGGACATATGCCGCCAGATCTACCTTAGTGGAGGAAAGTGCTAGATTGATGACATATAGATAGTAAATATATAATTGTAAACGGGGCGGTCTCAGCACGGAAGCACTACATTCCTCAAAAAATACACTTACGAGAGGAATGCCACGGCCACCCGCCTTACCTTAAACTGTACATAGTATATTCAGGAGCTTCAATTTGAATAACCTCGATCAATGAAATAGACATGGAATGCAATAGAGACTACATGAGAGTAGAAGAGTGGAGGTAAGAGTGAATATACCTAAAATCGATCCACGAGGGTTGTATTAGAGGAAACGTATAGTGAGTCCAAAGGATTGATTGGCCTTTTTCTCACACATTAACAACAACAATCCACTTGAGCAATTAAAGGTAGAAAGGATGATCTACATAAGCTCACTAGATAGAGTATTTGGCAAGAGCCGAGATGTAGAGTTTTTATCTCAAAGTAGAGAACACAGGAGGTCAAGGCGTAGTGTCGATTTATTAGAAAGTCGCATTTGCTCGACAGGAAGAGTATCGCCTAGCAGAGAGGAAGTTGAAGGAGCTAGAGAAATAAATTCGAAGGAGTGATAGCGAGTACGTGACATATTGAGCGCATCACTGCACTATTGAGCTGAACATCTAGCCATATGAATGGCGCGAGAAAGAGACAAAGACCGAGCGAAAACCGAAGAATATATCACGAGAAGAAAACGAGAATTTTTAGGTCACAAGAAAGGGAATGTAAACAGCTGCTTAAGAGCCATAACCGCACCTAGACAAGACATTTCCTCTACTTATATTTACGGCAAGGCTAATAATTCTAATGTGAACACGGATACATTAAAGTCGCGAACAGCCGTCAAATTCGGAATTAAACTCAGGCCGTAGACAGGTATATCAGACACAACACGCGCGCCTAAAAATCAGCACCGAATAACACGCTCACAGGACGCGAGAGATGGAAAGGAGCACTTTTCGATAGTTAGCTATTGTATGGCAATGTGATGTGAGGAAGGAGAGCGTATTGCACGAGAGGAGGATAGATTGAGTCAAAGTAGATGCACGTGATTATAGATTCTCTGATGGTAAGAGAGAGAGGTGGGATAGTATGTATAGAGAGAGAAAAATGGACGATGTTTGAATCAACAACTAGGATCGAGAGTAGGACTGAGTCGCTAGAGAATCTGTTGACATACGGGATAAGGAGGTGTTGAAGACGTGATATTGCGGACAGGCAGGGAGTAAGTGATCGAGGAAGTCGATGTAGATTTAGAGAGAATGAGCTGCGAGCAGTGATCACTACCCAATCTAAATCGCGGCAGTAGGAAAGGAGAGGCAACAAACAATATCAGTCGGTGATACAATGATATTATTACCACTTACTGTAATAGAGAAGGCCACCTCGCATGTGATCTGTGTAGGGGAATGAGAGGTAAGATATGTGTATAACGCCATGGTCTTCCTCCTAGAGGAGGGAAACTTGCAGCGGAACTGAAGAGGTCATTGAAGAATCCTTTCTAGAGGAACAGTTACAGAACGCATTACAGTATAATAAATAATAATGCGTAAGTATATAGAAAAGAGCAGAATGGTAAAGGAATAATTAAGCCACTAAGTAAGAGGCATCTCACAAGTTTATGGGGAGATACAGTAGTTTCGTCACTCCTGCAGGAAAGAATCTAGATAATATATGGAAATAGGTTATTAAGAGATAAGGACACTGTAGGGCACATTGAATCCACCGTTTAAGAGCTCGGAAAAAAAAATCAAATGTTAACAGTTGTAATAGAGATATATGTAGCAACGAACATTGGATGGTTCTTATACTTCTTACACGGCGAGTCTGAGGATTCCTAGTAGACATAGATAGCATTAAATGATGTTGATGTTCGAGGGCTTGTAATTAAGATGGATATAGTGAAGAAGGGATTAGGTTGGGGAATTTATTCCATGTAAACAGAGGATAAAATGTGCCAATGCGCATGTAGTCGATATCTGGTAATAGAGACACAGAAAAAGGCTTATTGCGACGTACGCAGTGGCGCCACAGAGAGAGCTATATCAGTGACGCAGAGGCAAGCGGCGAGGAACACGAATCACGAAACTCAATGCGACAGCTCACACATGCACAATAGATATAAAAAGCAGATAAAAAACAGACACATATATAACATGTAAAGCACCAAAGCAAGTGCAGAAAGTGAGTGGAATTATGATATCGTTAACTTTGGCAGAAACGCCTGTGAAAATGGTATATAATCGATAAAAACTGTATTCTATACACAGGCAACATACTAAAGAGAAAAGAATGGAAGAGTACACACAAAGTAATGCATAAGACCTCTCTCTCCACATTCACACGCTGTCACGATGAACGCACAAATAAAAAATATTACCTATCTGTTACTCAACTGAAAAAAATAATAAACTGTAAAAATTAACAAAATCGCGAGCACGTTAAAGAGGTTAAGAATACGGGCTGGGGAAGAACAGAAGCGCAAGTGAGAGAACAGACTAAAGAACATGAATAACGTGGAAAATCGAACATATAAAGTCTGATTTTGCAAAAAACTAAGAGAGACTGCAGAATTTCTGGAGGTTGGGACAAAGAGTTGGAGGAGAGGGGTTAATGAACGGAGTTTAACATACGCGAGGTAAAGTACCAGTGTAGATGGTGAATGCGATGAGATGGTGGAAATTATAGTCTGAGATTGCTGAATTTGAAAGTAGGAGAGCAAGGGAAGTTGCAACCGCAAACAAAACGAGAAGGATCTAGAGTCTCTCTCAAAGCTATAGATCGGCGGTATGACCAGCATCACTACCGCGTATACGAGAAAGAAACCACCTATGACTTAGAAAGTCCGTAAGACACAATACCTGAGACCATTTAATGGGACAGGAGTACCGCCAAAAGCTTGTTACCGCAACTATCTCTCTCGCAGGAGACAAGAGCGCATAAATAAATTCATGAGACTAGTCTAATAAGAATAGGTGTTAATTGTACAACAAGTACATTACTGAGGCCTAATATCTATGATTAACTGTTACAGGACATGAAGCTGGCTTACTTAATGCGAGAAGCTAAAATACCAAGTTAAGGAGCATTTATGCAATGATGCGCGTAAGTTGATAGATAGATAATAATGAGGTATAAGTAACAAGAAGAAGACGGAGAAGAGAAATGAGGTCAAGAGATAGGCGGATTCCTGGGTTAGGAGAAGCGTAGATAGTAAGCTTTAGCTGTTAGGATAAGATAGGGGACTAAGCTGATCGGTGGTAAATCGGATTACATGTTAAAGAGATAGATTATATAGAGTGAATAAGCAAACAATGTACCCCAGTAAAAATTATATCTGGTAATGGTATATCGGCAGAGGGTAGAAGATAGATGATGTAGGAAAGACCTATAAAAGTTATGAATGGAGCGGACATAACAGTTGAAGCAGTTATGCAATGCTTGAAGAGTAAGAAAGGAATCAATCCAGGATCTTGAGAGGCGATCTTGAGTATTGTAGGATGGACAGAAGACTGATATATGGAGAAGATTTTATCGTGCAGAACTGACAGATTATGACAAATGCTATCTAAATATTATACAAGGAGATTTATGTATCAATGATGATAATTAAATAATTATAAATATAATAATATAATATATATATAATAATATAAAGGAAGAATATAATGGCGTAGAATATAATAATAAATTAGCCCTATATCACAAAACTTCTGGAGAATTATATTTGATGATAGACTATAATAATAACACTTAATAAAGTTATATATATCAATATATATATATATAATTATAATATATACGATATTTTTATAAATAGTATTAAAGTAATATTTAAATCTTGTAAATATAATAACATACATACTCACACATATTAAAAATTAATATTAATAAAGATGATAAATAATAATATTAATAATATATATATAATATAAAAATAATATATAAGAATATATATATATAAATATTATATATTCTAAAAATATATATATAAAAATATATAAATATAAAATAAAAATGTAATAAAATAAATAATAAATTATAATATATAATAAGATATATTAATAATAATATTAATTATATATATAAATAATTATATATATATAATATATAAACTTAAAATAATTAATATAGTATAATAAAATCTATTGGCCAGGTCAATAGAATACAAATGTTTATATAATATATCTAAATAATATAATAAAATAAAATATATATATTAATTTACTAATAATATATAATAATATATATAACACATATTATATATATAAATATAATTAATGATAATTAAAATTATAATTTAACGGAATAAAATATGTTATCAGGCAGTAAAAAAAAAATGAAAAATAGAAAAATAACCATAATATATATTATTATTTATATACATACATAATAAAATAATATTTTGAAATAAGAAATATTATATTTTTGTTGGTTGTATTTAATTTTGAGATAAAATAAACCATTGGAAAGGATTCTGAAATTCCGAATTCGATCGGATGTCGCTTATTACATGGGAATTTCAGATTCGGATTCGAAAATTTTCACACACACACGGTATTCGAGTGATTCGGATTCGAATCCAATGATGCTTGCTGGATTCGGATCGAGATCACGAATTCGAACATTTACACACACCGGATTTATCGGATTCGGAATATCGAATCCATAAGGAATGCGGAATCAGCCCAGATCACTAGATAGATATATATATATTATTATTAAATATGATATATATATAGATAATATAAATATATATATTAAAATATAATAGATATATTATATTATATATATATAAATTATATAATTAATAGATATAACAGCAGGAAGCAGCATAGACCCAGCCTCTCCAATAACTGAGGTAAGTCGCTAATTAAACTAAAACATATAAGTGAGTAAACACAAATATAAAAAAAGTATATCATGGACAAGGCACCTCCGCTATGGTCCTCAATCGCAGAAGTCTGTCATCGTACCCATACGAGGAATCATGACGACGAACCTGAAAGAGAGAAAATCCTCTACCCAACACAGTAACTGAGTTATATTTATGTAAGTTTAAAGGTATTATTATTTCTCCAAAATTTGATCCAGTCTGGACCACTACGCTCCAAGCCTGGACGATGAAGATTATATTTATATTTCTTATTATATTATATGTTATTTAAGATTTATTCCAAGAATAATTTTAAGAAACTTAATTTACCCACATAATGTCTCTATCTGACTCTTTTTTTTATGTGTTGAAAGGATCCTTAATTACTGATTTAATCTATGATAATAATTATAATAAAAATTAAAACCCATTTTTTTAAGAAAGTTTTAATTGAAGAGTTATATAACATATCGTAAACCAAATCAATATACAGAAAAGGACCAGAAACTATTGGAATTAAATATAGATACAAGCCCCTTCATTGAGGGAAATGAAAGGTTGTGAGTTCTAAAAATAAAGTAATAAAAAAAAGATACATATTAAGAATATTATATGTAGAAATAATATTATCATGTTAAAGGGAAGAATTAATAAAGTTGTGATTATCTGTTAGTGAATCCCCTTATACTTTCATTTTGACAGGGTTTCAGTTCCTGGGGTTTCAGTTCCTGGTTACAATCTTTGTGAATATTGACTTCCTGTTGAATTACAGTACTCTAATTAAGAGATATGATTAAGGATATGAGGCTATACCCGGACGCCACGAAAAAAAAGGAGTAACGTTACAGATTCAGAAGTATGGGAAACATACCACTGAAAGTAAGTCGAAAACACGTAGTCAGAAGATGGTGTCAATAATTCCACTCCCCTTAGCGTTAACACCCTCGCTAACGAACATAGATAAGTATTGGATTCAGTCCTCAATAGAATCTCCCACTGATTAGAAATATAAGCTATGAATGGAGCCTGAAAGAGAAAATTAATAGATTGATGCGATGGAAAATGAGCATTCAAACGTTAGATACACTAATAGAATGGACTTTCAGAAGGAGTTAGTAAATTCCCTCTAATATGTCACTGATACAAACCTACGAGTTAACAAGTGGAATATGTGATATAAATCCAATTCCATATAACTTATATAGCAGAACCCCTTAGTTAAGGCATAGTGTGGAGGGCATTATGTGATCTTTCTATTGTTCTCAATCGAATAAAGCCGAAATATCCACACATCTATTCAATATATAGATACAGCTAGCTCAGGCAGACACATAACAACTTTGTGTCTTAGATGTGCTCATATATATATTCCTAATAGAATTATTGAATTTCTAACATATTGAAATCTAGTTATATATATTGATATTTCTATTACTACTGAAAAAATATCTGATATTAAGTTTCAATCAGATAATAAATAATATATGTAAAGCTACTTACATTCGATATTGATAGTATCCGGAATAACACTATAGTTAAGATAAACCTTCATTTGGGGTTTAAAGACAAGACCTGTAAGGTTAATATCACAATTGCGAAATATTTAAATTAAAGAAACTCCACCAATCCTTACCTCATGAATGAGATCACACAAAGTTAAAGTAAGGTCACAACGGAGATACGGGAGACAAATCTTCCCTCCGTTACGGATAAATAGCCTAACCTGCTTATCCGTAACACCTCTGATATGGTGTCTCTCAATGGTTGTCTGTGTACTTACTTAAGATTACAAATATACAACCACATCATATAATACGAAACATACATCCTTAATACTTCTAGTAAATAAATATCTTAATTGGATCCTCCTGAAATAATATTATATCAATATTTATATACGATTCGACCTTTGACACAATCTTTAATACAAGGATAGATAAGTGAGGAGAGAGTGACTACACTTCCATCGAGGGTAAACGAGATTGTCATTCTTATAGTTCCACAGACGATGCTTCTCTCCGGCTAAATACAAAAAAATAAATATATTAAGTGGCGCCCGAACGGGACTTACTGATTTTGATCTTACTGCTGTCTATTTAGCGTAGCAACTAGTGATTGTGACTCTTTCGCTCACATCATTCACATTTATATTTATTTGAAAATAAATTATCAATTCAGATTTTCTTCAGTCTCTTTACATTAAAACAAATCGTCTTCTTATTTGGATAACTAATATAAAGAATTGTAGAATACAGTAATATCAAAAGAGATTATGTAGGGATTATAAACCCTCTAAAATACTATTAATTTTCATAGTTACATTAAAAATAAAAAATAAAAATATAAAATGTATCTGAAAAAAATTCAAAACACTAGGCTTGGAACAAAGGCACAGCTTACTAGATAGTCAAGAGGATTTAGCTTTGATCTCAATCTCTAGCAGCGTTGCTTCTGGATACGCGTGTAAGAAATACCGCAGTCTGCAGTGGTAATGATCAAAATAAACATCTAAAGTTGTAATCAAAATGTAGGAATAAATGTAGGAGTGAATGATGAAAATTAAAAAATTGGGGTAGAAGTCACAAACTCTGACACACCCTTGGGTTCCCACTCTGACGTAAAAAATGGTTCCAACTCTGACAAAACCTTTAATCAGTCCGAAATGGATGCCTTGCTTGTTAAACTTAGGAAGCAATGGACCCAAGAAAATAATGTTGGAAATCGGTCAGGTTGAACACAGAACGATCCCCGCTCGAGTTCAAGTAATAAATTTACTTTGAATGCAACCTAAAATTTGCAAATGCCTAAAAATACTTCTCTCTATGATCGGTGAGTTTAAACCTTCCTTAGTTTACCCAATTTCAAACCACATCCAACTTTCCTCGTTAATCCAACCGAGTTATTGGAGAAAAAACTTTCCAAAAATCATTATTCTATCATAATACCAACCTTATTCCTTAATCCTAACCTATAGTAGTCCTGTCCTTTTAACTACCAAATATATAATTATTCTATTTAATCATATATTAAATTGTATATATATACTAGTAGTAGAACACGAAGTTAACGATAAATATTAATAATTATCTCCATCATAGAGAGTCCACAACTATCTTACCATAAAATCCATCAACCAAATTATCTTTGCTTCATGAATTCTATACCTACCATAGTGAAATTACTACTAACTACACCTAATCTTTGCATGTTAGTACGTTCTACAATAGCACCGCGACCTACGCATCACAACCAACAATATGGGTAGAAGGTCCACTAAGAAATCTTATTGTCAACCCATAATATAAAACATGAGGAGAATCTGACTTCTCGAGAAATCATAATATTAAGGTTATATAAGATTGATTAACAACCCAACCGAAGTTAATAAAAAATTAAATGTTATCACAGTAAACCAGTTATATCACGGAACACCAATAGATCATATTGACACTCTAGTCGTTATTACTGAGTTGTTTTCCACAAGATTACCAAAACGAACATTATTTTGATAACGTCGTAATGTTCATTACCGATCCAAATGAACACTTCCTTATGTATTCAGGGCCTACAAAATATTAGAAAATCTCCACAATCATCCAATACATCTCAAACATCATATCCAATCATCTCATCTGAAATATCAAATACAAAACAATCTCAACCGAAATAACACTGCAATGAGATATTGTCCAAATTTTAACACTACAATCGCCAGTAGAAATGCAAAAGAACAACACGATCATCCTAGTGATTTTTCTGGTTTGATATGTTGCTGGAGTACGTAACTTAGTAGCCTTAATATCCAAAATATGCCCATCAACCAATGGCTTGAAGATACTGCTAAGTAGGACGACAGCTAGAAGGCAAAATTATCTTCACATATATATACGAGAATAATTAAAAGAATAATTAACCGTGGAATATACTTACTCTGTACGGGATAATCTGTATAGCTGGTTATACGAGAATTGAGGACGTAAGGTAAGAAAGGAAATATAGGTAATACAAGAAGTTAATCATAGATGCATCACCGATATTCCAATAGAGCGATTAAAAAATGTTTGCCCTTCAGTTATTTAGGAAACAGCCTGGCTACGTCTCTATAGCTAATTATACCTATTGAATACGATATGAGAGAGATCCAATGATCACTTGAATATGGCTATTTTCACTTTGTAGGATATTGTCCATCCATTTATTGAAATACAGTTCGATCATGTATAAAAAAATGAATGGAGTTGGACTGGGATATATATGTAGAGACTTTCTGGAAGATAAATATGAGTAATAGAATATTTTGCAGACTCTTGTGAAATTGGTTTGTAGTCAATTATACTGCTTTTCCAAATTTATCCATGTCCTCAAATCTCTAAATACTACATCTTAGAGAGATGACGATACCTCTTATCCAAAATTATTTCCCGATCTTTAGATTAACCGGAGATTGATATCTAAAACGTAATCATAATTTGGAAGTCAGTAGTACAAATCTAAATACTACCCTTTTACGGTAGGATCATGAAGTTACTTATTACGGAAAACGTCGAACAACTGAAAACTAAAGTCAATCAAGTAAAATAACACTACATCGCACACTAACAATGTACATGATCACGTAGTTCCTCCGGAAAGATAAATAGCTACAGTCGTTCTTTCCACTAACATCTGAGTTCGTTAGTCACCCCGGAAACGAGAGGACGAGTGTCAGGATACTAAATACTCGCAGCGTAAACTACGAATATGTATCAGGTCCGGATCTGTAGAGATCGAAGTGTCTACCTTTGTGATACTGTGGAGAATGAAAGAGGACACGAAATGCAGGATTGCATAATATAAGTACCTTATGTAGAGTCTGATAGACTACTGCAAGAATAAATCCGGTCCATCTACACAGAACTCAACTCGAATAGTCGAAGTCTACGGAGCAACTCTACCCCTCTCCTATCAATATACTCCGTAAATGAACCACAGAAACCTAAGAGGTGTATAGTCCCTTTCTCGTAAACAGAGAAACCTTCAATACAGACTAAAGTGAGAATGAGGTGTACTCTTAAACGCCAAAACACCTTATACCAGATCTGTCAGTATTATTGAATCCTGAATCGATACCTCGCCTTTAACAGAAATACACTTTCTAAGGTAAGCTATGTTATAATATATAAGTGAAAGAGGTAAATTCTAAGAAGAAACATATACTATATCTTCCTCTTAGTAAGCCTACCAGATAAAATGTTAATTATAAAAATGGAAATACTAAAACAATAATAGTTAGATTAAAGCCGCTTCCCCAACGCCTATTTTTGGATCCCAGTGAGTACTGCAATGTATCTCATGATTAATGGGGTCGGTAGCATAATGTGGTTTGATGTATAAAAGTTTCACCAGGTTAAAAACTAGTTAAACGGAATATAGTCCCACGACTAATTGATTTGTAGTCACTCTAGTGGAATAATAGGGACATGTTGAATGACTCTGATACAGATAAAAAAACCTTATGATAGATCCTTCTCTTAAATTACATGGTTGGTGATTAAAAGAATCACATTGAGTAATAAAGTTTTCAGTTAATTTCCCTTTAGTTCCTTTAATTGACTTATAGTGTAAGGACATATTGTTCGTGCCATTAACTTTGATTTTACGGCTGATATAGACCATTGGTCGTTCTGATAGTCATAAGATTGGATTATACTGATATCATATCTGCTCACACTTGCTAACTCGGCTATATACTCAATAGTAGTTTATCGTGCTCTCGTAGAGTAACGTGGTGAGCGTAAGATATAAACCATAATAATCTCAAAATTACATAAGTTTCTAGATAATTTTAATCGACTATGTATATACAATAAATAATTTGGCTTCTCAGTAATGATACCATAAAGAGGTTAGCATACATCGGTTCAACATTTATGAGTTGCACCAAGTGCATATTATGGAAGAACTGTCTACTAATGCCGTCGTATAACAAGCAGAGCCTGAGAGCAAGTAGATGCATAGTACGACGCATCACGCGAATCGCTGACAAACATCACAGGAGAATAGCGAAAATAGAATGAAGTGCTAAAGAGATCTTCGACCCAACTATCGACTTCATTCCAATAGTACAAAGCTAACTCCACTCCTCGAGTGTTCGTCACCAGACTGGATTTATTGAAATCACTTGGATACTAATCAGCCTTCTTCTATTATAGTCTGAACCCATCGGTAATACTATGTGGTCAGACCTGAAACGGATATGAATATAATGAGATCTATGCATGTGCACGCGGCATAACACAACCTCTTGGTACGAGACAATCCTCACTGCCAAGTAAACTCACCAAACTGCTAGACTCATAGCTATGCAAGCGAGAGAACCAGCACACCATATAAACACTGTGCTACGCCGAGAGCGCGTCGAACATTTCAAAAAACCGGCTCACTAACTTTGAATATTCTTCCCATACGAGAGATGACAAAAACTATCTGGGCGATAGTTATAAACTAATAATTGTAACCAGATAAATCACATACGGATATAATATACGAACCATCAATATAATCGAATCGTAAATCTTCAATTATACGTTAATATGAAAGGTTTTAAGAAAATATAGTATCAGACAATATAAGATCTGGCAACCAAGTAGCCAACACCAATACAAATCGATCATTCTCAAAAAACATAATAGATCGATTAAGGATGACTATTCTCGCTAGATTACACACGAACTTATAATGAGTGGCTGGGCGTATTACCTGAATTATTACGCGATTCTTTGGACTTACTTAAATGTCACACTATAAGTTTTGTAGGCCTCCCATATGATATCCTTGACCCTACATAGGCCGGAAACCATAAGCTGCTTCAGTTAGTTTATAGTTACATTTTTGGCATTACCTAGGGATCAACCAGGTAAATCAGATGTATTTGTGCATGAGATGTGCCCGTTTGCTTCAGAATTAGACTCTAGAAAAAACTATTACTCCATATTACTCCCCCCATGTTGAAAATCTTGGCCAACTATCCTTTTGATTTCTGTGCAATGGACTTATTACAATTCCCTAAAACTTTTAAAGAGAAAATATAGAATATAACATATATATCTAATGAATCATTAATATCTAATGAGTTAGTCTAGTTAGTCCCACCTAGTCCGACAATAAGTCCACAGCTTTAAATCCATTTCCCATCATTATTCTTGTAAATTTTTCCCTTTCTTACTTCCTTAAAAACCAAATCGTATTTTAACTGATAATGGAACTGAATTTACTTCCCAGATATTTCAACAGGTGTTACAAAAACAACAACATTAAACATGTAGAGAGATAAATATCTCCCCATTCAATCTCGAGAAGATACCTCGAGTAACGGTGTCTCAGAGCGATTTAACCGAAGTTTGATTCAACTACTGAGAAAATGTTGAGTTCTGGATAAACAACCCTAGCACTGAACGTTGGGATGAAGTATATGTCTTACCATCTCCAATATTATATTATATATTAAATAATACTTATACATGCGGCCTATTGGAATGTCTCCCTTCGGATTATCTGTTACTAAATAAAATACCTATACTCCAGTGACATACTTTTCCCCAAATAAAATGATGGAAGTAGATAGGACAGTGTCAACTTTAAATACACTTATTCAAGGTCGGATTTCAAAAAAAAGTAGCTCGTAAAAAAGTTAATACGAACTGGGCTCTAAGCACGATGTCTACTTAAATTTCATATCATAAGTGAGAAAGGGTCCTTACCGTTGTTTGACGTATGAATACCCGAAATAGCGGGTGGCATATGTCATCCAACGGAATACCAATCCCCCCAGTAGAACTCAATTGGTAGGAAAGACTTATTGTGATTAAGGGAATTAGGTAATTTGATTATATTTACTGGGGAGAAGATGCTTTTTTCCATCAAGTTTATAAAATTTTTATTTCGATCATTAAGTTATACCATGTGAAATGAATTTTCTTTAGAGCATATTTTTCTTGAAACTTTCTGATAAAACATATTAATTCACTGTCCAAAGCCACACAGAAGATTACCACGATAAAACACACCAGAACATAAATAATGTTTTTGTGAATAAATTTTGACTTGGAAATAAAAATATAAAAACGAAAGAATGGTTTGGTTTACGGCAAATACAAAAGCAAGATTAGAGATTAAACGTTTGATGAGTAAATCCCAAAAAGGGAGACATCCATTACTTTCCGGTTTCTTATGTTAAATCTAGGATTAGAAATCAGGTGACTAGCTAACGTTCGAACCCTTTATTTCCTGCAATGTCATGACATCCTCATCCAAAATAGCAAAGGTGTCGCCACGTATCTGAACCAATTTGAACCGAGAATAAAAAATTCGGGGAGAAATTTTGTTTCAAAAAAATTCCATAAAAATATTTGACAAAACTGGGTAAATGGATGGTAGACAGAATGTTAATTAATTTTTGTGTTTATATTTATACATGAGAGGGCTTATAGATATATATATATATATATATTATATATATATATATATATATATATATATATTATATATATATATATATATATATATATATATATATATTATATATATATATATATATTATATATATAATATATATATATATAAATATAAATTATATATATATATATATATATATATATATATATATATATATATATATATATATATATATATATATATATATATATATATATATATATATTATTAATATATATATATATATTATATATATTATATATATGATATATATATATATATATATATATATATATATATATATATATCGCTGTGGTTTTTTGTAGTGATGTGATTTTTACATCTTTATGACTGATTTTATTGATTGGTAGTGTTTTTAAGATGTTGTCATGAGTTATTATTTTTATTGGCTTTCTGCTCAGCTGTGTCTCCCTTGCATCTGTTGTTTTAACCGCGACATTACTTTGGCAGCTGGTCTCCTTTTTAACAATTTAATTTATTAGTAAAAATTGCAACTAACAACCCAGCGAAGGCTGAGAATGGTGTTTTTTGTCCGAAAAATGATGTGCTTTTTTTTTTGGGGGGGGGTGTTTTTTACTCTATTTAGAGTCCTGCGTTGTTATAGAATTTACTAATATATATATACTATATATATATATTATATATATTTATATACTTATATATATATACTATATTATATATATATATATATATTATATATATATAGTATATAATATTATAGTAATTATATATATATATATATTATTAATGTAATATATATTTAATATATTTTTTAATTCGAGGATCTACAAAAACTTTGCTATGGTGTCCATCATTAAAATTAACCTGAAAGAGAAATAATTTTTTTGGAATAAAAGACTTATATTTTGCAATAGAGCATCATCATTTTGCGCAAAATAAAGATTCGTTTCATTATTCCACCTTTTTCGGCTTTATTTCCCTTTTCTAGCCCAAAATGAGGTAAAAACCCAAGACCAAGCTCAAGAATAGAACCTAAGGACATAAACGGACCAAACTAATTTCGGTGTACTTTACTGA
>JABUQX010074480.1:2500-7500 GCA_015478945.1 Trachelipus rathkii | reverse complement strand
ATAATATATTAATTATATTATAAACTAATTAATATATATATTACTTATTAAATATATATATTAATATATTATATTTAAATTAATATATATTATATCAATATAATATATTATATTATAATATATTTAATATAATATTAATATATAATATTATATATATTAATATATTATTAATATTATATAATATATAATATATATTTATAATATATTAATATATATATATTATTAATATATAATAAATTATTTATATAATATATATATTATCATTAATATATATATTATATATAATATATAATATATTAAATACTTATAATATATAATATATATATATATATATTATTAATATTAATATATATATATATTATATATAGTTATTAATATATATATATATATATAATCTATACTATAATATATATTATATTAATATATATAATGTATATATAATATATAATATTATAATATATATATATATATATATATAATATATACTATATAATAATGAACTAGTTTAAATATTTTAATTACTTTACTTTTATTTGTGTATTATTTGCAGTTATTTAAAGTTATATATATATATATATTAATATAATATATATATTAATAATTAATATTAATATCTATATATATATAATAATTATTTATATCATTTAATTATATATAATATATATATATATATTATATATATATTATATATATTAAGTATATATATATATATATTATCATACTAATTAATATATATATATTAAATATTAATTTAAATTTAATAATATATATTAATATTAATAATATATATATATTAATGATATTATATATAATAATTAAATATATATATATAATATATACGTATATTATACTAATAATATATATATATATTATAATTAATTAATATATATAATATATATATCTTTTAATAATGTAATTATGTCTGGCTAAGCCATTCGTTATGAATATTTAATTTTTAATATATATATATATACTAATATATTTAAATTAATATTAATATAAATTAATATATATTAAATATATATATATATATACTTAATATATATATATATATATTAATATTATTATATATCATATAATCATATAATAATATAATATATATATTATATATATTATATAGTATATATAATATATATATATATTATTTATATAATTATATAATATATTATTCACATATTATACGGTAATATATTATAATATATAAATTTAGTTTTATTATTATTATAAACTGTGGCTCTAAATAAATTGTGTATAATATTAATTACTTATTATGAAATATTAATACTTAATCATATCTTGTTTCTTATTATTCCTAAATAATATTTATAATAATTATACGGCTTAGATATAATATTATTATTACTATATATATTATTATATTTTTTAATATATATTACTATTATATTTATTATATGTAATATTATTTACATCACATTAATTTTTTCTATATTCCTCTATATTGATTTTTATCGTATTATTTTACCTTGTATATATATTATATTATATATAATAATTATAGAAGCTTCAAATACAATATATTAGATATTATATACTATAAGAATTATTATATATTTAATTATTATATTATTAAAATGTTTACCATATACTTCAGCTACTCAGGCACCGGCTACGTACTACACGTGAGTTAGTCGGTAACAACTCTGGCATTATCTTCGGTAACTCATATTCCTCCTATCTCTTACATACTGAGATTTATTCCTATCACTCCATCATTATCTCACTCTCTATTATTGTCAGCTCCGACCGCATTTTCATTAATTACTGAGAGACTTAATACCCACTACTGAGAGATGAGGAGGTATGCCTCAGACACCTTTAAACTCGAATACTATACGAAATCCAAACAGCAGCAGAGTTATATCAGAAGTTTATCAATAATCATCGGCTCTTTTTTTGTTATAGGGACTCCAATTATTGTATTATTTTAGCAAAAATATTTACTAACTTACGCTACGTACCGGCCTACAGTAGTACACCGGTGCCAGTTGTATAACTCCGACTTTCACTCTTGAAGTCAGACCTCTTATTCACTTACTCTTGTCTCTGTCTATTTTCTCATTATATATATATATAATATATATATATATATATATATATTATATATATATATATATCAATTATATACGTTGAAGACGCCAATTCACTGTCAAATACTTCTGAAGCGTTTTTAATTCAGCGTGGGTATACTGATCAAATTGATCAACTGTTGCGTGCTACTGATAATGGCGTGTTAATTGTTATCTAATTTTGATTTAATTATTATTAATTAATAATTCGTTAATTAATTTATTAATTAATATGCAATTATTAAATCTTATTAATTGTTTAAATATTATTAATACATAATAGTTATATAGCTTATATTGTTTTCAATTATATTTAAGTTATTTTATTTCTTTCATTTATTTATTTCTTTATTTTATTTCATTAAATAAAAATATATCTTATTTGTAAGATATAATTGTAAAATTTAATTGTTACGTTTGTTTATTTTGTTTTTTTGTTTATTTGTTTTATTTATTTATTTGTTAATTTGCTTTTTACAACTACGTATTTTTGGGTTATTATTAAATAAATGTCAATATTATTATATTTTATTTTTATATATGTATTCGATTTAAATACAAGATTTCTTATTATTATTTTTTTTAATTATTATTATTATTATTATTATTATTATTATTTTATTATTATTATTATTATTATTATTATTAAATTATATATTAGTTTAATCCGATAAGTATGAAATCTATTAAGTAAATACTGTATTTTAGTATATATTATTTATTATTATACTTATTATTATATATTATTATATATATATTCTTATTTTATTTTATATGTAGTAGTATTTATGTTATTATTATTATTAATATAATTATGAGTATAATTTATATATTCATTATATATTATTATTATTAAATATATTAAATTTATTAAAAATTATGTAAGTTTTATTTATTATTAATTTATTGATTATTATTATTATTAATTATTAATTATTATTATAATTGTATAATTATTATTATATAATTTACTTATCTTAAAAATTTATCAGCACTACTTGATGAGTACATATAATCTGATTAATTATTGATATTAAATGATGATGTAAATATAAGTGTAATTATTCGTAGCACAATACATAATGGAGATTAATGCATAAAGTAATTAAATGTATTAATAATTAATATAATATATAATATATTAATATATAATTTATCTTTTTTGAATATATTACTTAAATATATGTTCCATATAGTTCTATATGAATATTTAATCTATCTATATATATAATATATATATGATTATATATCTAAGATATATACATAAGTATCAAATAGAGAGATAATATTAATGATATATATAGGTCGTAATCGGCATATATAATATATAATATTAGTATATATATATAAATATGACTCATATAATATAATATTATTAATACTTATATATAATATATCACACTGAAACGCTATAGACAATTTTATTATGATAATTAGTAATGAATAATAATAATAGATATAATATAAGTGATTAAATATAGGTATATACTAGTTAATTAAATAAATAATAAATAAGTTATATATATATACTATAATGTAGGATATATGAATTATAGTAATCTATATGATATATAATGTAAGTGATATTATATAGTAAAGTAATATATGACAATATAGATATATAGTATATAATAATTAAATTTATAGTCAGTTAACTAAGTAATAATTAATATGAGTAGTATAACTGAATACAATAATAAAGATATAATATATATATATATTAGTTGCAATTATATATATAATATTATAAATATATATATATTATATATATGTATATCAATATATATATATGATAATTATATATATATTATCTAGTATTTTAGTATTTATATAATGGTATAAACGATTCTATTATATTTAGAAACGTATATTTTATTCTATATATATATATGTAATATATTATATTATATGATATATATATTATATATATTATATATATATATATAATATATATATATATATATAATATGTTTATATATAATAGTGTGAGGAATGATTTACGATTCATACTATTTTGAATTTATATAGTATTAATATATATATATAGTAATTATCATATTATTATATATATTATTATAGTATATATATATATATATATAATGTATAATATTTATATATATATATATATATATGTATAATATATATAATATATATATATATATAGTATTATATATAATATATATAATATAATATATATATATAATATTATAACTATTTATATATATACTATATCTATATATATTTTAATTTTATTAGTGATATATATATATATATATATATATATGATATCTATATATATATAATAGATTATATATAATATTATACTTTATATATAACTATTATATATATATATATATAATATATATACCTATATATATATATTATATATATTATATTATTATATATAATATATATATATAATATCATATATATATATATATTATATATATAATATATATAATATTTATTAATATAATTATATAATATATAATATATATAATATATATATATATATATATATAGTATATATATATGATAGTATATATATATTATATATATATATATATATATTATATATATATAATATATATATATATATATATATCATATATATAAAATATTTATATATATATATATACTATATTATATATATATATATTATATATATATATATAGTATATATATATATATATATATATATTAATATAATATATTATATATATATATATAATATATATATATATATATATATGTATATAATTATAATATATATATATATTATATATATTATATATATAATAGTAGTAATTTATATATATTATATATAATATATTATATATATAATATGATATATAAGTAGCATTGGAATAATGTTCTAAAGGCTAAAGTGGCCGTGCAGAAGAATTCGAAAAC
>JABUQX010074479.1:27500-37103 GCA_015478945.1 Trachelipus rathkii | reverse complement strand
CATGAGGGATATCCGTTTCCAACGAAATCTTCAAAATCTATCCCAAATGTCACTGTGATATTCAACAAAAAGGTTTTCAGAACTTGCTCTATCAAAAGAAGATCCGACCTCTTTAGCTGAGTTCCACACAATCACAAACAAGATAGGCATATCATTCTAGATTTTTATTTGAAGATATTTCCTTTCTCACCATAGACCTGAAAGCGTCCTAATGTTTCACATTCCAGATACTACAGAGAAGATGTGTTCAAAACTGCATGCTACGAAAGGGAATGTTTCAACTCTGTACTTGAATGCCACATCACAAAAGAAGTTTCGAGGATGCTGCTTTCTTACTTTTTATACGATAATCCCGTTTACAAACGAAATCCTCCAAGCTAGTCCAAAGTATCCACTTGCAGATCCACAGAAGACTGTTTTCAAAACTGCTCTGTCAATAAGAAGGTTCAACTCTGTTAGCTGCGTGCATTATATCCCGAAGAAGATTCTGAGATTCCTTCTGTCTAGTTTTATGGGAACATATTTCCCTTTCACCGTAGGCCGTCAAGCGCTCCAAATGTTCCACTTCAGAACTAACAAAAAGAGTGTTTCAACCTACCTGTGAAAGGGAATATTCAACTCTGTACTTGAATGCACATATCACAAAGAAGTTTCGAGAATGCCTTTCTGTCAGATTTTATATGAAGATATCGCCGTTTCCAACGAAATCTCAAATCTATCCAAAAATATCCACTTGCAGATTCTACAAAAAGAGTGTTTCAAAACTGTTCTGTCAAAAGAAAGGTTCACTCTGTTAGTTGAGTACACACATCACAAACAAGTATCCAGATTATGCTCTTTCTAGCTTGGTAGGGAACGATATTCCGGTTTATCACCATGCCTCAAACCGGTCCAAACGTCCACTTCCATATACTTCAAAAAGAGCGTTTCAAACCTGCTCTATGAAAGGCAATGTTCAATCTGTGACTTGAGATGCAGAACTCACAGAGCCGTTTGAGAATGCTTCTGTCTAGCTTTAATATGAAGAATATTCCCGTTTCCAACAAAGCTGCAAAGAGGTCCAAATATCCACTTGCAGATCTAACAAAAGAGTGTTTCCAAAACTGCTCTGCAAAAGGAAGTTTCTTCTCTTTAGGGAGTGCATACGTCATAAAGGAGTTTCGGAGAATGCTTCTGTTCTAGTTTTTATGGGAAGATATTTCCTTTTCCACCATAGGCCTCAAGCCGCCCAAATATCCACTTGCAAAATACTACAAAAAGGGTGTTTCAAAACCTGCTCTCTGAAAGGGAAAGTTCAACTCTATGAGTTGAATGCAAACATCACAAAGACGTTTCTGAGAATGCTTCTGTCTAGATTTATAGAAGATAATTCCCGTTTCCCAACGAAATCCTCAAATCTATCAAAATGTCCACTTCTTAATAATCAACCAAAAAGTGTTTCAGAACTGCTCTACAAAAGAAAAGATCCACTCTGTTAGCTGAGTTCAACACACCAAACAAAAAACGTTTATAGAGATGCTTTCTGTCTAGTTTTTATTTGAAGATATTCCTTCTCACCATAGGACCTCGAAAGCTGTCCTAATGTTCAACTTCCAGATACTACAGAAGAGTGTTTAAAAAACTGCTGCTACGAAAGGGAATGTTCAACTCTGTGCACTTGAATGCACAATCACAAAAGAGAGTTTTCTGAGGATGCCTGGCTGTCTACTTTATATAAGAAATCCCTGGTTTCCAACGAAATCCTCAAAGCTATCCAAATATCCACTTGCAGATTCCACAAAAAGAGTGTTTCAAAACTGCTCTATCAAAAGAAAGGTTCAACTTGTTAGCTGAATGCACATATCACAAAGAAGTTTCTGAGATTGCTTCTGTCTAGTTTTTATGGAAGATTATTCCCTTTTCACCGTAGGCCTCAAAGCGCTCCAAATCTGTTCCACTTGCAGATACTACAAAAAGATGTGTTTCAAACCTACTCTGTTGGAAAAAGGAATATCAACTCTGTGACTTTAATCACATATCACAAAGAAGTTTCTGAAGTAATGCTTCTGTCGAGATGTTTATATGAAGATATTCCCGTTCCAACGAAATCCTGAAATTATCCAAATATCTTACGTAGAAAAATACAAAAAGAGATTTTCAAAACTGCTCTGTAAAAAGAAGGTTCAACTCTGTTAGTGAGTACAACATCACAAACAAGTATCACGAATGCTTCTTTCTAGCTGTAGGGGAAGATATCCCTTTATCACCATGGGCCTTCCAACCGTCCGAAAACGGTCCACTTCCAGTTATACTACAAAAAGAGCGTATCAGAGCTGCTCTATCAAAGGAATGTTCAACTCTGTGACTTGAATGCAAACATCACAAAGAAGTTTCTGAGAATGCTTCTGTCTAACTTTATAGAAGAATTCCTTTTCTACCATAGCCTCAACAGCGGTCCATATCTCCACTTGCAGATTCTACACAAAAGAGAGTTTCCAAAACTGCTCTGTCAAAAGGAAGGTCTTCTTCGTTAGGTGAGTGCATACGTCATCAGGAGTTATCTGAGAATGTTTCTGTCTAGTGCGTTATGGAAAATTTGCTTTGTTCACCGTAGGCCTTCGAGAGCGCTCCAATATCCACTTGCACATACTACAAAAAAGAGGCCTCAGAAGCTGCTCTCTGAAACGGAATGTTCAACTTATGAGTTGATGCAAACATCACAAAGACGTTTCTGAGAATGCTTCGTCTAGATTTGCATATGAAGATATTCCCGTTTCCCCAACGAAATCTTCAAATCTACCAAATGTTCCACCTTGCAGATCAACAAAAATGTTTTTCAGAACTGCTCTATCAAAAGAAAGTATCCAACCTCTGTTAAGCTGAGTTCACAACATCGCACAATCGAAGTTTCTGAGAATGCTTCTGTTAGTTTTACTTGAAGATATTTCCTTTCTCACCATAGGCCTGAAAGCGGTCCAAGATGTCCACTTCCAGATAGTACAGAAAGAGGTGTTTCAAACACTGCTTACCGAAAGGGGAATAGTTCAACTCGTGACTTGAATGCAAACATCACAAAGAAGTTTCTGAGAATGCTGCTGTCTACTTTTTATATGAATCCCGTTTCCAACGAAATCCTCAAAGCTATCAAATATTCCGCATTGCAGAATCTACAAAAAGACTGTTTCAAACTGCTCTGTCAATAGAAAAGGTTCACTCTGTTAGCTTGCGTGCATATATCCCGAAGAAGATGCTGAGAAATATTCCTTCTGTCTAGTTTTTATGGGAAGATATTTCCCTTCTTCACCGTAGGCGTCAAGCGCCCCAAATGTATCCACTTCAGATATCTAAAAAAGCCATGTTTTTTTCAAACCCTACTCTGTGAAAGGGATATTCAAACCTCTGTGGACTTGAATGCACATCCATAATCAAATTATACCCGTCCCAACGAAGATCCACATCATATGAAATATTCCCGTTCCAACGAAGATCCACATTCATAATTATTCCCGTCGCAACGATTATCCACATCCGGAATATTTTATATGTGAACAGTCAAAACAGTCGAATATGAAGCAGAAAATCCTCACATTTTTCACAAACAAGTATCACAGCAATGCTTCTTTCGAGCTTGTAGGGAGAGTATTCCCTTTATCACCATGGCCTCAAAACCGTCCGAAACGTTCCACTCCATATACTTCAAAAAGAGCGTTTCAAACCGCTCTGAATGAAAGGCAATGTTCAACTCGGTGACATGAATGAGACATCACAGAGTGTTTATTAGAAGCTTCTGTCTAAGATTTGTAACTAGAGATGAGAAATCCCGTTTCCAACGAAGGTCTCAAAGCGGTCCAATATCCACTTGCAGACTTTACAAACAGTGTGTTTCCAAACTGCTCTATGAAAGAGGAAGGTACTTCTCTGTTAAGTGAGTGCATACGTCAATAAAGGAGTTCTGAGAATGTTTCGTCTAGTGGTTATGGGAAATATTTGCTTTTTCACCTGTAGCCTCAGAGCGCTCCAAATATCACTTGCACATACTACAAAAGAGTGCCTCAAAGCTGCTCTCTGAAAATGGAAGTGTTCAACTCTATTGAGTGAATGCAAACATCACAAAAGACGTTTCTGGAGAATGCTTTCTGCTAGATTTTGATATGAATAATCCCGTTTCCAAAAAAAATCTTCAAATCTATCCAAATTTTCTCAATAGCTTTCAATGCTATTTATCCAGCGAGAGAATGATGGACAACAGTTTGCTAAACATTCTTGAAATCAGTAAGGAAAGTAAAAGATAATGAACATGTAGAAAGAAAAGATAAAATTATTGCAGAAGGAAAAAATTAGCATAATAAACAACTCTTAAAAGAAATAAATTACTTAAAGTATTTGCTAAAGCTTCAAAATTAAATAATTAAAAATGATTTTTACCTGAAGCAACGGTCCTCGTAACTACTGTATTATCATTTTGGATAATAGTTCTTTATACTTAAAAAAGTTAGATTTTAGGTGCACGCCAATTTTTGAATAATTGAGATAATAATTAGATTTATAAAGAAATTTAAAAAAAAAAAATTAACATCTTGGTTGATAGAATTTCTTTTGTAGCTTTGTTATTATTACCGAAAGATGATAATGGATTAGAAGAGGTTAATAAAAGAAAAGTAGAGATGAAGGAAACAAGAGAATACAACGAAGATCGATTGAATATAAGCCATAAACATTATTAATTTAATACTCATATTTTTATTTTATTTTAAAATAGAATAAATAGATGAAGGAAAATTTTTGATTAAGAAAAACAGGTACAAAGTTGAAGTTTTGAATTTTTTTGTAGTTGTTGCAAGAAGGTTTGTAAGTGGAACTATTAATCTAGTTGCCCTTATGGTGTAATACGGTGACAATGGATTTTGTCAATTTCCTTTTTGGTTAAGTCCAAGAATAAGAAAATACCTCCCTGATATTTATTTGAAAGTCCGTTGAAAAGAAATTGGTTTTGGGACAATATTTTTGTTTAGTTAATCTTTGGTAAGTTGTTTAGTTAATTAAAATGTCTTGTTCATCTATTTATATATTATACATATTATTGTTCTATATATTATTATGCTATTATTATTATTATTATTATTACATATATTATTTGTTACAGGATAAATATATAGTAATATAATTAAAAACTTTATTATTTATTAAGAATAAATAAAATTATATGCCTATAGATTATTGTTACAGGTATAAATAAATAGTAAATATAATTAAAAACTTTATTATTTTATATTATTTTATTAAAAATGAAATTTAATATCGTGTAACTTGTCATAGTTCTTTTATTACAATTAGGACATGTGAATGATTAGAACATATATATATACATATACATATATATATTATATATGAGTATATGGGGTATATAAGAAGATATATTACATATTAAAATTTATAATTGGATATATTATTATTATAACATATTATATTATTATATTATTATATGATATATATATATTATTATTATTATTATTGTTATTATTAATATTATTATTATTATATATATATTATTATTATATTATATATTATTATGGTATATATAAAATTATATTATTTATATATTATATATATTATATATATATATATATATTACATATTATTATTATTACATATTATTATTATATATATTATTATTATTATTAATATTATTATTATTATTAATATATATATATATATATACATACATATTATTATATATATATATTATTATTATTATTATTATTACATATATACATATTATTATTATATATATATACATTTATATATATTATTATTATTATTATTATTATTATATTATACATTATGATATATATTATTACATATATATATATATATTATATACATACATATTATATTACATATATATTATTATATATTACATATATATATATAGAGAGTATATAGGTATATATATATATATATATATATATACTAATAGGAAATTATTTTAACATAGAAATAAATATGTATACTTTTAGTAAAGAAATTAAAAAATCATTTATTTTTATGTTTATATATCCCATAAATATTTCAGCATGTATGTCATCATGTTAATGATGACTTGTAAAATCGTTTTGATCTGAATTCGGATTTGGACTGTAAATTCGACATCTTCGACTGATCTTTAAATATTGATTCGGATTCGGATTCGATTCGAACACTGAAGCAAACATGGATTTGGACTGAATTCGACTAAATCCGGTGCTGGATTCGGATTCGATTTGAACCCAAAAAGTTACCGATTCGCCCATAACATATATATATATATGTTATATATATATATATATATATATATATAGAGCGTATATATATATAATATATATATATATGTGAGAAGAGGTATATATATATATATATATATATATATATATATATATATATATATATATATATATGATAGAGAGAGAGAGAGAGAGAGAGAGAGAGAGAGAGAGAGAGAGAGAGGGGGCTCTGAACAAACGTGATCCGAATTCTTGGCTCTACTAATAAAACATCTCTAATAACTTCTTTTAAATCTGTTCCTCTTATTCATTCTGTCGGCTCTGTTACTAACACTTGAGTGATAAGAACACGATCAATAAGACTAGTAGCCCGAATGGTACTTCTTCCCAAGTGATAATTGCGTCTGATTTTGAGCTGTGGCCTGTCCAGGTTGAACTCTAATTTATGTGACTTAATGCTAGTACTTTTCTTCAGTGCTAGAAACGCGCATATGTCCAGCCGATCCTGAAAAAGAGCAGCACTCTAATCTGTCCTTGTAAAATCTTTGAAACTTCCTTACCTATCATTCTCAGGATCATAATATTCCTTTTTTCTTAAATATCTGAAGTGGCTAAAGATAGCCCCGAAAGGCCTTAAAAAATTAGGGGTTTATGGACGTGTCCCTCTCACCAAAACCTATCGAGAGGCTTTCCCTTTTCAGCTTTACCCATTTAATGGGTGGTCTCGATGGGTGCTGGGAAGAAGAGACATTAAGAAAGAAGTTTGTAAATAATTTATTCCGAAAAAAAGTTTTACTTTTAAAAATTAAATTATTTAAGTTTAACGGAAAATTTTTATAAAACATTTCTAATTTTTTAAATGCTTGAAAATATTATATAATAAGTTAGTTTATCGCAAAAATTAACGAGAACTATTTCAAATAATTTAATCTTTTCTCTCTCTTATTATTATTACGTATGACAAGTACGTATAGAAGTTTTTTTAAATATATATTTGGTTATTACTTTTATGATTCGTAACTATATATATATATATTATATATTATTATATATTATATATATATATATTATATATATAGATTATTATTATTATATTATATATATATACATATTATTATTATATATTACATATATATTATTATTATATATATTATATTATTATTATGTTATTATATATTATTATTACATAGTAATAATATTAAGCTATGAGAGCATATATAAAGAGCATATTATATTATTATTATTATTATATATATATATATATATATATATTATACATATATATACATATTATTAAGAGTATACATATATATATATATACATACATATTATTATTATTACATATTAAACCCCCAACCTATTTTTCCCTCATTTTTCACTTAATTTTACCACCCATTCAGGCACCCTACCTCCTACTACCTCTCCTCTCAGGTGTTGCGTACTATATTTCTTTTATGAGCATAAACAAATTTTAATTTGCTCAAAGGACTGTAAACTATATTCTTATCTTCATTACAAGTCTTAAATATAGTTTCATTTTGATTAATTAGATTATTAATAAGATCATTGTAATTATTCGTTTTGATTGTTATTACTATCTTAATTATTGTTGTTATTATTAACAATAATTTCTCGTGAGAATTCATTATTTTTATTTTAGCAACAATTATCTAAATACAATTTTACATATTAAAAGACATTTGTAACCATTGATATCTGACATTTATTACTATTAGCATTTATTATGAAATTCCTGCCACCGATCTAAATGAACTTTAAAGTCTTGTGTAAATTATTCTACCGCAATGTCACCAATTGTAAGTTTGAGATCAGTGTACAGACAGCGAGCTTATATAGGGTAAACGACAAATTTATATAATTACCAAGCATCAGGCCACGCTGACGGTGTTGCTTCTCGCCTCATTGTATTATCTAAGAGAGATTCATTGCAAGTTTAAAGGAAAGAATAATTTGCTTCTTTGAGTTAATTTATTTTCCTTATGTACGAATCTTCTTCAACCTCTGATGAGTAAAAATAATGAAAACTAATTATGTCTTCCAACCAAGTGATTACTTCTTCAGTAGTCTTAACTCTACTATTTGACTTTTTCCTTATATTTCTTAGATGGAAATTTTCGAAATGACTTTTGTTTGTAAATTTATCTTATTGCAGTAAACAAACAAGTGTAAGGCTTACTAAAGTAAAAATTTAAAATACTCGAATTTCAGAAATAAATTAGAAGATTACTATTTGAATAGGAGTTTTCTTTTTAATTGTTAGGCTTTCTGTTTTCGCCATTTCTTAGCTCAGATATTGTGTAAAGAGAAAAAAAGGACTATAAACGTGGTTGTTGTTCCTGACGTCTTGAAAAACATCATGAAAATAATATTAAATACTCCATTAATATAAATTAAAAATATTTGTTTATTATTTCATTTTAAGATATAATATTAAAAAAAAAATTATTTTTATTAGCCAGAATTGTAATTTTTCTACACTGAACGTAATATAGAAAAAAAATGCAATTTTACAATTAATTCGTTGCACCACAATTTTAATAACGAGTAAATTATTTTTACCAAACTTTTCTATATTTCAAAACTTAAATTGTTATTAGAATGTCTTTAAGGACTTTAAGAAGTGAAGTCATTAAAAAAATCATTTCTGAAGTTATTTTAATTATACTTCATTGAGAATACTAAATATTTCTTATGAAAGAAAATTGTCCTTTTAGATAAGATTAACCTTTCTGAGGGACAGAATAATCAAAGCGAAAGTGGAAACTATTTTCTGATTTTCTATTATTATTATTTTTTTTATTTTAAAAATATAAAATTAATTAATTAAAACTTTTGTTAAGCTACAAAACTTCTCAGTCGAGTACTTTCTTAAGATTTCTATAAAAAAATTGTAAGGAATTTTAATAAGTCAACTAAACAAAATTTAAATTTTGATCAATAAAGTTGCGGTGTTTGATATGCCTCTAAAAATGTTTTTTGAAAGTCTTGTAAGTTCAAGCCACTTCTATACGAGAGTTTAAAACTCAGCGTTAGTGTCGCATCTAACGCTTCTCTAATGCAAAATATGTCAACGAGGGCGTTTAAAAGCTCATATAGAATATGTTTATTTATTTTTCCTATTCAACTTGCACTTGCAAATAAAGAGAACTATCAGGACTGCATAAGATGGTAGAGAGCTCAACAAAGTTTTGTTTTTTTATTTTATTATCACAATGTAAATAATAAAATTAACTAAAAAAATAAAAATACAATAAAAATAAAAATTCAATAATAATAATAATAATAAATAATAATTAATTAAGAAGCAGAAAACCACCTCAACTGTCAACCTTTACTTCCCGTG
>JABUQX010074479.1:5000-10000 GCA_015478945.1 Trachelipus rathkii | reverse complement strand
ACTTAAAAGATCTTATTATAATAAATAAAAAAAACCATACACCTTAATTTTATTACAAAATGATATATTTTGTGTGCCCGAAGCGGATGCCGCGGGACACATCTTAGGGCATTGATCTCAGCTGCCTCTAACTAAACGTCTTCCCTCGTTTGGCGTCAGATTATCGCCGGCTCAGGGAAAGACTCTTATTGGTTGAGTAGGTCTCTTTAAGATTTTTAAATAATACGAACAAAAATAATAAAAAGCAGTTGTGTGTTTATCTTATACAGAGTAAGCAATTTTACGTACATAATAATGCGTTTCAATTACAATGCAGCTTATAATAGCATTGTTTTATCTAGTACTAGGCTACTAGCCTTAGTACACACACACACACACACACACATATATATATACTATATATTATATATATATATATATATATATATATATATATATATATATGATATATATATATAATATATAAATATATGATATATATATATTATATATATTTATATATATTATATATATAATATATATATATATATAATATATATTATGGTGGCCACAAGCTATAGGAAGGGAAATATTTTTGAAAAAACTGTTAATTTGTGCAAAAAATCGCTGTTTTCCCTTCATTATAAGAAAACCATGCGTCCTAGAAACCTAATTCTTATTTTATTTCATAGGAAATGTTGTTGTCTTGAAGTTTCACTCTCACCTTCGTCTGGCTACACGCATCAAAGAGCATAGAGTGTGAGGCAGAAAGCAGGTTATTTTAATGTGGCACTAATATAAAAAATTCTTTTCTTTTTATCTTAAACTCATGCTCGTTGATGCTGTAGAAGACGAAGGTGAGAGTGAAACTTTAAGGCAACAAAATTTCCTATAAAATATGGCAAGAATCACTTTTCTAAGGCAAATAATTTCAATGTTGTGTAGGAGAGACTACGATTTTTTTTGGCAAAAATTCTGCAGTTTTTCCTTTATAAAATGAAAACAATTTGTTCTAGAAATCTGTTCTTGTCTTATTTTATAGAATATATTGTTGGCTTGAAGTTTCACTCCCACCCTTAGAGTCTTACTACAGCATGCAAGCGAGCATGAGTTCCCGGAAGAAAAGGCAAAGTATTATTTTAATTGCCGCACATGTTTCATTCAAATCCAAGGCAGTAAGCTTTGCCCATCTCAATTGTCAGTTTTTAATAATGTTATTCTTATAATGATGCGCAGTGAAATTGAATAGCAGGGAGAAGTTGCAAAGACACAAAATACTAGGAAGTTCCTAATTTTTTGGGAAGAAAGCTAAGTACTATCAGACAATTTAAAGATTGCGTTGCAAAGCTTGAACAACTTATGGAGAGTGGCAGGAAAAAAACCACTACCACAGATCTGCAAGCACAGCTCAAAATAAGAAAAAGTAGAAAGCTTTCAAGTTAACTCTTGATGACCTATTTGACGTTTGCTAATCAGGATGCACTGAAAACACTACTGCAATAGACAGCAGTTTTTGTTACTTCCAGAGAGAAAAAGGACGTTCTGGCTGTATGGGAGGCGTTGACATGAATTCGTAAAAGCAGAACAACGAAGAAAAAAAGAGACGAGCATTGAAATGGCAAGATTGGCAAAATCAAGAGAAAATGTAGGTGAGTTTCAGAGTTTTCCCTCAATTTTTCTTTTTCATGTTATTTAGTACTGCGTTGGTACATTTATGTTTTATAACAACTAAAAACTTTTATTTTTACTTTTTAATTTATATATTTATCTTATTGATATTTTTTTAGTTCAGTAATTGAAAGTCCTAAATTGTATGCGACTATCTGTGAGTGTTTAAAGGTTTCTTTTATTTTATTGTTTTAATTTTAAGAAAGATTTGAGGATGAAAAAGTAGAACTAGAATCTTACTAAGCAACACAATCAAAGGGAAGAGGAGCCGATGCAGAGAAAATATGAAAATGGGGATAATTTCCCAGAACAGAGAAAGTAGGGCCAGAAATAAAGAGAGGAACAACTCCTCACGCATATGGCAGGTGAGGTGTTTTTTCTGGTCTAATGCTGATAGGTGTAAGTGCATTATCTAGATAGACTACTGGTTCGAATAAATGTCAGTTGCTGCAAGAGGCCGTTAGGGGAATGACCCACTGAATTTATTTGTAAGTAGAAGTGTAATACGACTCAGCAGACAGCAATTCCGAAAACGAAGGACTGAGCTTATCAAAAATAGATTCAAGAATTTCGATTTAGAGAGAACTGTTGTACACTGGGATGAGTAAAATTGCTTCCAGATTATTTTGAGATCAAGAAATGAAGAGAGGATGAAACGTTTTGATCAGTTGTGGGATGACAACAGTTGCAAGAAGTTCCTCAGTTTGTAATGCTAGTATGCAATTACACAGGTAAAGAGCTTTATTTTTCAGCAGTTGAACTGCGGGGAAGGTAAGGGAAAATCCAGGCAATGTGTTTTAATACCACTGCAGTAAATACTGGTCGCTTCAGGGAGCCTGCGTTTTGCTAAAGCAATTATTAAAGAAAAATCTTTTGGATTTAGCATGGCTCTAAACATATTATATTAGTTAGAGAAATATCATCTATTGATTGCTAAAAAATGGACACAACCACTGGCCCTCAGCCAGATATTTTCAAAAATTTCAGACTGGTGGTTGTAGCTAGACAAACAAATTATAAAACTGGTATTGGAGAAGATGAAGAATATTAGTATATAAATACGTAATTGACAAAATTTCCAAGTCTTTCTTATCGACAACTTTAAAAATCAAGCAGCCTAGAGACGATTATGAAAGAAATTATCCAACCTTTTGCTTTTAAGTTTTTTTTAAGATGTTCTTCTAAAGATATTTTTTTTCAGAGTACCTGGTGCTATTCATCACGCCAGATGGATGGCAAAAGCCATTATATTATCATAGATATATATTGCTTAAATTTTTATTAACAGATTTTAGAATAAAAAAGGTATTGCAAGATATTTGTTTAATTTAATTTATAATATATTATATGTAAAAGCGCTGTCCAACGCCCCAAATCCACTTTCGCACCAACCAAAGACCTACAATTAATTAAAATCGTTTATGTTAACTATCAGGATAATTGATAAAGAGGTTTCAAGACCAAGGCAATGATACATCTATGGTATCTTAACTCGAGCAAGTTGCCATTTTTCATCTTTTTCGATGATTAGCTTTGTGGAACAAATTAAAAAAACAACAAAACATGACTCTAAAATTAGCCGTCCGAAGAGAAATGAATGATGACTGTGATGTATAAGCGGGATGTAAAAGGCAATACTCTAGTCCCTAAACAAGTGAATTATTTACTTGGACTTAAAAATTTGAAATATTTTTTTGTTTTTCCTCGAAACTCTAAATTATTTTGAGAGATTTTTGAAATTGATACAGAATTTTTAACTACTAATCCTGATGTATGGTGTGAAAATCAACAATTATTTAAAAACTAAGAAAATAGTAAACGGTCTTAAAGTTTGTCAAATGGCACATCTAAAATTATACCAGGACTTCATTTCTGTTTGCAAAAAAACGAAGAACAACGGAAGTTTCTGTTACAAGTTCTATCTGAATGTAGGAAGATTTTTCCTGACTCCTCAAAGCCCACCTTATCCATCCTTAATCGTGATAATCTGTAAATAATAATTCAATATTTATAATTTCTTTCTATAATAGGCTTTTTTTTTTATTAAACAGCACCGTTGGAATAATTAATAACATTCGCACATTATTGTGCATCTCATTTTAAACCTCTTTGATCTTATCTTTTTCCCCCTAATTCGCTACCCATTTTCATTCATTTGGAATTCTTACTACAGTTACTTTTGAAAACACTCTTAGCTAAAACCCCTTTTTATGAGCAAATGAAAATAAAAAGAAAAATCTGAAAAGGCAGATGACAATTCGGAAGTGTTGCAAGTGTTTTTTGGCAATTTTTGCATAACAAACAGTCACTCTGAGGAATCGATCATGTCCGGTCTTAGAAATGCTGGATATCTTCAAATCTATAAGTTTTAACAAAAAAGAAGTGCCACTAAAACTTCAAGACAACAACATTTTCTATGAAATGAAATAAGAATCAAGTTCTTGGACGAATGGTTTTTATTTTATGAAGGGAAACACACTGCGATTTATATTGCAAAAAATTCGGCAGCTTTTCAAAACACTTTCACCTCATTGAGGCACAGGTTAACGTTTCCAATTGATGCTTGAAAACTGGAAATTTCATTTTTCTAGCCAGTAGCAACTTTTAGGGATTCTCCCCAAGAAAATAAATCGAAGCAACAGTTATACGTAGTAAAAAATATAAATTAAAACTGTTCGTATATATAACTTAAAAATATAGAACTATTCATGTCAGTATGATTCTCATTGTAAAAACCGTTCTTAATTAATAATAATCACAACAACTCGTCATTAAAAAATATTCACATACGCGTGCGTGTGTGGGTTTAATTTATGTGCATGGGTCTCGAACAAGCTGTTACGAGATCAGAGGTAAATACGTATTTGAATTAAACATAGAATATAATTTAGTTAGTAATTTTAGTTAGTAGTGTTCACTCCGTGCTTTTGCATAGGGTTCGCCGTCAAAGGATCAAAGACTTATAAACTGTCCTGTACTTTCTAGTTATCACTTACCTGTGCTATTGCGTTGGCGGCGCGATTATTGGTGCTTTTCATCTCTTTTCTATAGGTACCGTAGCGGCTTAGGTGCTACAGCGGAACTTTCTCACTCGCGGTGCTCACCTCTTCTTTTATAGACGCCCTTCGAAGCACAAGGGGTTGCCTGTGTCGGGCAAAACATGAGTTTTGTGTTGATGTTAGCAACTCCAGACTAGTTCTGCGGGGCGCCCTCCTCCGTTCTCTGCCACCCTCCTGTTCTGTGGCATTCCTCATTCCATTCTTCTGTGTTTCCTACTCATTTAATCTCTCAACTTTAAAAGCCGCGCGTCTGTGCTCATCTGCTAGTTTGCGTTAGTTTGAAAATTTTGTTGA
>JABUQX010074478.1:12500-15000 GCA_015478945.1 Trachelipus rathkii | reverse complement strand
ACAGCTTCATTTTATAGTTTTTACCACTTAGAAGGCATAGAAAAAGAGCTAGAACTTTGGTACAAAATTTGGAAGGACAAGAAACTGAGTAGTGAAGAACTAAAAGATATTGTTGTCTCCCAAGTCATAAAGGAGACTGAACATTTCTTTCCGTCGACGAAAAAGGCTTTGATCATACTACTCGCCCAGCCATGCACAACCAGTATAGTAGAACACTCTTTCAGTACTCTGCGAAGGATCAAGGCTTGGCTGCGAAATACTATGGAAGACGACAGGTTAAACGGCTGGCTATGACGAGTGTACACAGAAATTTTTTTTGACAATTATTGATTATTTTTAATTTAAACGAGTAGTTGATAAAATTTGCCTTAAACCCATGGAAATTACTTTTTAATTATCAATTTTTGCAACTGCTCTATATTTGTGAATTTCCATTCATGCATTTGATATTCTATTGTTTTAAAAAAATATATTTTTTAAAATTGAATCTTTAATTACCCATAAAAATGTTTCTAGTCTTTATGTCTTCTTAATATATAATATATTATAAATTATATTATATATATATTATATATATAATATATATATATATATATATATATATATATATATATATATATATATATATAATAAATATATAAAGTTCAATAAAATTTAAGCTACCCCAGCCAGTTGGAAGCTGGGGGGTGTGACGCCCATATAATATAATATATATATATATATTATATATATATATATATATATATATATATATATAATAAATATATATTATATTAATATTAACACTATATATATATATATATTTTTTTTTTTTTTAATATATATATATATATATAATATATTTTTAAAATAATTTCTTTATCCTTTAACTGCTATAAAATTTGAATTTTAATCTTAAGCTTGCCTTTTTTATAAATTTAAAAGTTAATTAACATATATATATATATAATATATATATATATATAATATGATATATATATATATATATATATATATATATATATATTATATATATATATATATAATATATATATATATATAATTATATATATTATATAATAATATATATATATATCTTATATTATATATATATTATATATAAATTTCGAAAAAAAATTCGGGAGTTGATACGAATAATGTACAAAAACCATTGGGTTTTGAAAAACTGACTATATTCCTGAAAAGAATGACTACAGACACAGAAAAAACACCAGAAAATAACGTTTTAGAGGGCAAAAAATCTACAGTTTGGTGTTTATAGGTTCAAAATCGGCTGATAATTTCGAATTTTATGTCCATTTTTTAAGGGGGGTGAAAATTGGGCTTAGCACGAGCCCATATTGGACTCTGTCCTTATTAAAACATATTCTCTATTAAATTATTTCTCCTATGGCATTAACATTAGCCAAAAATAATGGGTTGTGCCCACTGATTGGCTCCTACAGGGCACTCCTGTGGTTGGCTCCTAAATGGTGAAAGCAATTTTATTCTGTTTTCGTTTTTTTTTTTTATCTTTTTGATTTTTTGGATTCACATCCTGTAAAAACAAGAAATAGACTCGGATTCGAATCCGATTCGGAATCGAGCTCTGAATCCGAATCCGTATGTGTAAAAATGTTTGAATCCGAATCCGAATCCGAACCCAGACCTTGGATTCGAATTCCGAATCCCGAATCCGAATCCGAATCTGAATCCGAATCCGAATCCGAATCCAGCACCTTCGGATTCGAATCGAATCCGAATCCGGATTCGAGAGCTCGAATCCGGATTCGAATCCGAATCCGGATTCGGATTCGCCCATCACTGAATATATATATATATATATATCTAGAGATGTTCCGATACCAGAAATAGAGGCTATATATATAGAAATATATATAAATATAATATAGTTTAATATGTATTAGATATATAATATATATATATATATATATATATATATATATATATATATATATATAGGCACTTTCCCTTTAAAAGGATGTTACATAAAAATGTTACATATCGAAATATCGCTGAACCCTAATCGTCTAACCATACACTGTGACGTGTTAACTTAAACTCCAATAGAAGAAGAGAAAAAGTTGCCACATGTTGCTTTTTATATCATGTTAATTTTTATATGTTAATTTTGTTTATGTTTTTTTTTTTTTTTTTTTTAAGGGGCTCGAGCGACGGTTGGACAGAGGGGGGACGAAGTCCCCCCCGTCGTCCCCCGCTGAGGCCGAGAGACCCTGACTCTTTGACATCTTGGCGATTTAATCTTGGGTATTCCTTTAGTTTAAAAAAATAAAAAAAAACTTATTGGCAACCTTGTCGCTCTATATTGCCTTGAAATAATCGAAAAAAAATCGATTACATCGCTCGTTCGATATATATCGGTTAACATCCTTTTAAAGCGAAAGTTCCTATATATATATACATATCATATATATAGTTAATATATCTATATGTAGATATGTATATATATATTATTTTTTTATTTTAATTATTTTTTTTA
>JABUQX010074478.1:0-5000 GCA_015478945.1 Trachelipus rathkii | reverse complement strand
ATTATAATTATATATTTATTAAATATAATATATATTAATATATATTAATATATATATATATATTAATAATAATAGTGATAGTGATAATAACTTATATTTTAATTATATATTAATATATAATATATATATATTATATATAATATTATTAGTGAATTGAGGACGATTTATCGTTCAATCGTTATCGGTATAAATAAAAATCGTACATATATTTATTTCTCCAATCGTCATATCGTTCAATATCGTACAATTTTCCATGTACCGATGTATGTATGATATACTGTTTAATTGAACAATAATATATATTAATTTAGTATAATATTATTAATACTCTATAAATTAAATATATATATATATATATATATTATATTAATATATTAATTTGAGGGTACACTTCAATAATCTTAGGTTTAAGGTTCTAAGTTTATAAATGAGGCTCATAACTCGTAGATATCCTAATATACTATAGGTTAGGTCAAGTAGTGATTTATACGGGCATCGTCGAGTCCATTAGGTTATGTCTCGGTATTAGATCTATATTTGATTACTAGTACAGTTTTGAATATAAGATTTGCTAAGTAATTCGCACATGATTATTACTCTGTGTATAAACTTATAATATCTATATCACTTTTCATATTTCATTTATACTTGCAACTCTTCCTCTTTGCTCCCAAGACAGGAGATTGCGTAAACCAAGACCTAACATAGATTGGAAAGTCTAGCCATGAGTATCTAACACGGCAATTCGGATACATAAGAACACAAGATGAGCAGAGTTTCGACGGGAGAACATGACAAAAGCTGCGACAAAAGACGCACAGAAGCATAACCACCTTAAGCATAAATCTGTACTCGACTCGCCCAATCCTCCCCAGATACATTAATTAGTGAATAGGACTCGTCACAGGAAGTAAAATCCACTCCCTAGAGACATTCAATGACCTCGCACACGTAGACCCTCATTAATAGGTGCTCCAATCGTCAACTGTGATAAGGGTTCATCCCCTATTAGCTTACGTATAGTGGGCCATAACTCATGCCCCCATTAACAACCCTCACGCCATTATCTATATATATCATTCACTTTTTATCATCATCTTTATCTGCCTATCTGCCAAACTCTAACATTTCTCTTACCTTCAGACAATTCTTTCACCTGGAATACTCAATCCACTTCTATTCGTGAGTTCTCCCAGTCCTCCCAATGGTTTGCTACCACATTCTAAAACAAAATCTTCATCCGCTTCACCAATCCAAATATCAATTCATGTGTTATTCAATCAATGACCTAAAACTTATCTCTTAAATACATACTTTCATTTTCTTATACTCATTAACCCCTTTTACTCACACCCCCTAATCTCTATCTAAATACCGTTCATTCCGTCTTAATTTATCTAATTCTTCTCTAAACCTAACACATCCCCTAAGTTATGTATTCACTTATATCATGAACACCATATTTAGTACTTTTATAGTCTTAATTATACCTTACTTATTTCCAGACCCATTATAGTTACTCTATATACATACCCATACAATATAACACATGATAAACAATCATTATATATATATATATATTTATATATTATAGTTATAATATATATAGTATTAATATATATACTTTCGTATGACTTAGGTATTATAATTTAATTTTTTTATTGAATCTTTCTAATAAAAATTATTTCTTTGACAATATAAATTAATTTTATTCCTAGAAGACTGTATTTTAATTTTTAAATGACTCAATTTTGTGTTAATAAACAAATTTAATTTCGATTATACGTGTTCCGAATTTTACAGAATGTTGCTTGGTGAAATTGATATTCTAAAAATCATAGGGATGAGAAAGTCAGCGTACGTGGGGGATAGAAAACAACTAGTGGTAAATCACATAACATGAAGTTTTAGTCTCACACAATATTAGTCGGTCTATTTGCATTTGGCAGTTTATTTGTCTCATGAAGTGTATAAGTATCATAAACTGGGTACTGAAACCAAAGATGAAAAAGGAAAACGGTTGAAAATAAGTGTATACTATGACTATAGCTGCCTTATACTGAGCAAGCTCACCTTTTAACACAAGGGAATATCGTTATTATCTATTTGATTAGATCCTTTAGTTACAAGTTAATATTTTACTGCTTGTTGAGATCTAGACTCCTCGCTCTTTTGTAGACTTCATACTGTGGATTTGGTTTTACTGTCCGTTTTTGGACAAACTCCCCTTTTAACTACAGCTGATATGCGTTAATATATTGTGGAGTTGTGAAAAGGTTCTTTAAGCGTACAATTGATGTGTACTATTATTCTTGTTAGTAGGTACCCTCTTTTAGTAGTATAATAGTTTTGTAAATGATCTATGTGTGAGCTCTGAGTGATGTGAGACATAGTCGATACCAATTGATAAGACACAATGTACGAGGGACTTAAAAACCGTATGAACGGCCGATTTGCAAGCTCTAATCGGATATCGTGAGTACGCGGAGCTTGTGTCGAGTACTACTCAATAAGCTTGTATTATCATATATTTCTGGAGTGTCGAGTTTATTCATTAGACTTTGATATTTGTGTGTTCAGCCTGCGCAGATACTGCACATTTTAGAGGTGATATACTCATAGTGATTATATTTTATAAAGTTTAGTAAATAATAGAGTTCAGGTATTGTCGTGGCTTGATGATCGTATTGGTCCATACTATGTAAGGGAAATTCAGTTGATAAAGAAGTACGATTTTTTGGTAGATAATCTGAATTATGAATGTTTATCTGGTATAGGGTTATGATGTATAGTAAGGTAAGCTTCAGATTTGATAGTTTTGGGGGACTACTGGAATGGTATATAATGAGTTAAGTAGTGATTCAAAAAAGGGATGGTATATATAAACAGGTGGTTATTTTGTGTATATATGGTGGCGGGGGAGGGAAATGAGATTTTACTATAAGAAAAACATAGTGCACAAAAAATAATTATCAATACTTCTTGTGTTTAATAAGAAGTAATATAGATATATAGTATATATAGTGTTAAGTATAGTTAGCATCAGTATTATAGGTAATATAGTATATATAACTTTATATACCTTTTAAAAACATCTATAATAGAGTTATCTACATTAATTAGTATTATATTATTACTATGATATATGGTAATATTATATATGTAGGTATAAGAAGATGGTATATTCTAGATAATAGTAGTTACAAATGAGTATATATATATATATATATTATTATATTATAGAAATATGTAAAATTTTATAGTGTTATATTATGATATTTCGCTGTATAGCAACTTACCCGTATTAAAAAGGGAGAGAGTATACAGTGTAAGAAAATTACGTACTGAGTGTGGATTAGTCGTGACATAATCTGCATAATTCCATTTCCGACGAGCCTTTGACAGTGTTACGCTCCGTGGAGCTATTAATAACAGTGCCAATAAGTAGCGGAGCGATAATTAGATCTGGCCAGCATGTTGCTTTAGTTATCATTGTTAATTTTTATATGTAAATCATTTTTATGTTTAATTTTGTTTTTCCTATTGTATAAATTATTATAATGTTTAAGGGGCTTCGGGCCGAGGAGGGACAGAGGGGGGAACGTAGGCTCCCCGCGTCTCGTTCGCGCCACATGGAGCGCCGAAAAGGAGAGAACCGGCTTACTCTATATACTCGATTACTTTGGTGATTTGATCTTGGATTCACGTATTTTCTTTTCTTCTGTCATAAAGAGATACAGAAGAGAGAAAAAGCTTGTTTGTCATTCCAACATGAGTTTTCGACGCCAAGCACTCATAGACTACGTGTGGAAGATTTAATGCTCGGATAAGATAAAAGGCAAGGCCTCGCTAGAGGTTACATTTCATACTCGGGATATTGAATGTTGTAATACTACAGTGGGATATCTTAAGCATAACACCATTTATATTAAAGCGGTAGAGAGTGTTCAAAATTAGATATGAGGATAAGCAATTTAGTTAGTTAAGTATGTCAATCGTGAAGTATGTGGTATGTGCTTAAAGTAGGAAGTAAGAATGAATTTAACTCAGTTGATGGTATATAATGGTATGGTGAATAATGAGATAATATATATAGGTATATATTATATAGGTGATGAAAGGTACGATTATTTTAAAATCCTTTCGTCGCACACATTTGAAGTTAGTTCTTTCAATAGTATCTAAAAAGGTTGTAATGAGGAATTAAAAAGTAACGTTGCTAAACACTAAGTCTGCTAACGACTCTAATTGACCCCTACTATTTACAATTTTAAGGTTATATTATACGTACGGATAAGGAATTAACAAGACGGTAATAATGAACTAAGTTTATATATGGATAATAATAGAGATATACCACATTATATTATATGTTAATAGTATAATAGGATACTTACTAAGGTGATATTAATCATGGAAGTTCTTTTTGGAAAGAAAGTAAAATCTCTGCAGTTTTAAAGGCATCATAATGGTTAACCTAATAAGAATCTGCTTAGTATATATATATAATATAATGATATAAGTGATATTAGGTGTACCTTTAGTAATATGATAGAAATTGATATAGTGAGTAGAGATATAGTTGTTGGATATAATAATTAATAAGAAATATAACACTTATGATAATAATCTGTACAATTTAATTTAACAGTATAATTTGAATGATATATATATATAGTAGTTATTAAGGGTCCGTGGATATAGTGAATTCCGTGTTGATGGTTTTGTAATTAGGTATGGCAAGAGGAATTTAGGTATTTTGGGGCATAAGAGGTTATTAGATAAAGAAACGAGGACGGTAATGGAGTAGAGTAGCCAAAAAGCTTGATATAATGTAAATTAATTAGTTGAGGTTAAATTTACTGTTCATAAGGTATAGATTGGAATTACTGTGAAATGATCAAAGAACGAAGTGACCTCAAGATGGTGATGATTATGGATTGGAAGCTAGTATATATATTGTTAATAAATAAGCTGATTATATAGGGTATATAGTATAC
>JABUQX010074477.1:10000-22500 GCA_015478945.1 Trachelipus rathkii | reverse complement strand
AGAAAGTTACGTCCTAATTTGAACGGGGTTGAACCAGTCCTCATTTATCCAAAATAATAATTATAGTTAAAAAATGAGATTCAGGACTTTACGAACAGTTTCGGAATGTCAAATTTGCGAATAGAGAAACTTGAATACAAGAAACAAAACCAATTTCTCAAATTATTATTATTATTATTATCATTATTAATTATTATTATTATTATTATTATTATTATTATTATTATTATTATTATTATTATTATTATTATTATTATTATTATTATTATTATTATTATTATTATTAGTAGTAGTAGTAGTAGTAGTAGTAGGTGATATTAGTCAATAATAATAATAATAATAATAATAATAATAATAATAATAATAATAATAATAATAATAATAATAATAATAATAATAATAATAATAATAATAATAATAATAATAATAATAATAATAATAATAATAATAATAATAATAATGTTATTATTTATAATATTTATCCTATTATTACAATATTGTAATATTATTACAATAATTATTTTCAATATAAGTCACTAATACCTTAGATATTAACATAACTTTCTGTAACTGCTCTTATTGTTATAATTATTGTTATTATGCGCAATAATTGTATTATAATTGTTATAATAAATTATATTAATCGCAATCCTTAAATCCAATAGCTTAAATTTAATTAAACCAGTATTATCTTTGGGACTCAAAGGGCACAATACTGTATTGTAATTAGTAGGGGAGGGACCTAAATAGCTAAATTGGTCGATAAAATAGATGCGTCTTATACCCAACACACCACAAACACCCAAAAATGATCCTTGTATATAAGTTGCATAAGGAACATTTTGGCATGTTTCTGGTTTGAGGGTTGTAAGATTTATCTACTATACCATTTAAAATACTCCCTTAATTAATCTCAATTCCAAAGACTTTAGGAAAGGTGATGATCTTATGGTTTAAATGCGGGGTTGCGTTGCTGGTATCGGAGCCACAAGATTTTGGGTGGAGTTGGAACCGGAAGAATTTTTTTTTTTTTGGTGAAGTCTGAGCAAAAAAATAAAAAATAAAATTTATACATTACATAAATGGGTATGGGTCTGGAACCGGAGCCGGAGCTAGATTCGAAGACAGGTATTTTAAAATGATGGGGACAGGTAAAAATATTTACCTGTTCCTTAATCCTGGTCTAATGAGCTGAAACTCCCTACCTGACAACCGCTAAATTGTAAGTACCATATCTTACCTAAAATAAGGGAATATATTTCGATGTCGTTTTCAAACCATCAATCAATCAAATTAAAATTAAGATTTTTGCATTAAATACTCAATACTAGGAGGGTGGCATTGAGGCAACTGACCTCTGACCCGTCTCATATCACTAATTGCTGGAGAGAAAATATGGTAGTTTTAAGTTCCTCAAAAGCTCAGTTCCTTCATTTATCTAATCAACATAATCTTCGACACAATTATATCATCATCTTTGAAAACATAAGACTCAAACTTCATCTGTCGTTAATATTCAAAATGTTTCTTTTTCTTGTGAGAATTCGTGTAAGGATCACATTATTACTATTCCTAAACAAGCTTCTATGAGATTAGATCACAGGTTTTCATACCGAGAGTGGGGGTAATATCCCCCGGGGTGAAATTTTACTGCTCTAGGGGGAAATTGGGACCGTTTTTCAGTATGGGATGTCCTGTAGATTATGTACAATCTGTAAAATTGTAATTTGTTTTTAATTTAATCTGCTGGGTTTAACAGAAGTGTTCCAAGAAAAAGGAAAGAAATGGTTATTGAAGCTTCTGTAGTTTGTTGTTGTAGCACTGAATAAAAACATGGCAGAGAAATCCTCATACAAATGGGGAAACTTTAATAAAATCTTGCTCTCGCAAAATGGTGGAAACTTTGTTGGGAATTGCAATTCCGAGAAAAACCTTGGAGCCAAGTTTTTTCCCCCCACTTAAATTCCCCCCACTAACCTTTTGAAAAGGAGGACGCAAGTGACATAACTATTGACATCAAGGATCAGGTTTTCGCAAGGAAAATAAATTTCTTGCAGGCTGCAGCATTTGGCCTTATTTTCAATCTTACTTGATGAATCGACTGATGTTTCATAGTGCTCCTAGTTGCTGGTATTTACAAGGTATGTTCATTTAGGTTCATTTAAAGAGGAGTTTCTCATTTGTTCTCCTCTTGAAACAACTACCAAGTCATCAAATATTTTAGAAAAAGTTCTCATCTTTCTTTGAATCAGAAAATCCTTTGTGGGGATAATGTATGTGGTGGTTTTGCGTTGCACAGATGAAGCAGCAACTATGTAGGAGAAAATCAAGATTTCAAGCTTGTTGAAAAAGCAAGCTCGAAATGTGAAGGTATTCATTGTATGATTCATCGTTCGGCACTGGCCTCTAAAACAGTCAGTTCCATTAGGAAGGTTTAGGTCAAACAATTGTGAAAACGAGTTAACTTACAATTCTTTTCATTGCCGGCCATGAATTTCCTTCCTTTCCCCAACAAATTTTCGATGACTTCGAGAGGAAATGTAACTGAGCAAGTATTGTGCTTTAGAAATAGCTTCACTTATTTTCGAAGTGCTCAGGGTAAGATAAATTTTTGGGATAGATGAATGATTAGAAAGGATTATGCGCTTTGCCTATTTAGTTCACATTTTTGAGCAGGCCTGAATAAAAATAAATCTCCAGATGCAGGAAAGGAATACAATAGATCATAAGTTTCATATTGTGCTTAAAAAATTTAATAGGCTAGCTCGCAAAATTGGAAGAGAAAGGTCAATGTTGCAAAGTTCAAAAAAAATTGGTCATCAATTCTTGTTTGCTGGTGGTGAGAAACATGTGTTTAATAGAATTTGCCAAACAATGAAATTTTGCACCATTTGGCAGTATTGGGTAATGAATTCAGCCACATTTTTTTCCTGAATTCAACGACGAAGAGTTGGATTTAGTACATAATCCTTTAAATTGTCAGTTGAAAGTACAAGATGAGTGTCAAGATCCATTCGTGGTCTGAAAATTGATTGAAGAGTAAACGATCTATTTTCGATGAGAATAAAACTGAATTTTGGTCCAAGATTGTACGAATCTTATCCATAAATCAACAGAAAGAGCTACTCATGCATACTTCCATTTGTGATCAACATATGTGAGTCAATCTTTTTAATTTTGTTGCATATTAAAACAAAGGAAAGAAGTGGATTGGAACCTGAAAATGACCCATGTTGTGCTCTTTCAGGAACTCCTCCACGTATCCAAGTATTAAAAAAAATGAAATCAGGTTCCTCATTCAACTTTCCGTTCATTGATGCATACTTTACTAAACTTTAGTTTGTTAAGCTATTATAGTTCTGAATATTAATAAAGCTTATTTCATTCAAGTTTTAAAATCTATCAACATTTTCTATTACTATTAAATGAATAAAACTCTACAATAAAAATAATCTAGAATTCTAGTTAAATGTATATGTACTAATATAAGTAGTAGGGAATGTATTCCGGTCGTGTTGGTCATTTTGACCACAGGTGCCAGGAACCTACCTGAGGCTTTTTTGGCAACCGTAATTTTTTATCAGCTACCTTCATGGGTTTTTTTTTGTGCTTTTTTTTTTTTTTTTTTTTTTTTTTTTTTATTTTTTAGATTTTATTTATTTATTTTTTTTTATTTTTTAGATTTTATTTATTTTATTTTTTTTTTTTTATTTATTTATTTATTTATTTATTTTTTTTTTTTTTTTTTTGTTTTTTCCCCCCCTAAGGGTGGGGGGGCGTTTCGGAGTTCACCAACCGCGTTTTCGCTTAACCGCAAGCCCCCCGAACCGCGCCGACGCGCAGCACCGCCCGCACCGCACACGCACACGCACCGACACTGCATCCAAGCCGGACCGTTTTTTTTCGCTGTTTCGCATCCTCGTTATTTCACATAGGATCATGAATGTATTTTAATACCCACGAATGCATCCATAGACACATACACTCACCCTTATACACACACACCCTCATCATCCCAGTCCTTCCCTCCTACCCCGTTTCATTCACCGTATCTCTATACCCATTCCATTCACCGTGACTGCTTTATCTGTCTGTGCTCTCCAAGGAGGTATTCCCAATCCCCTATACCATAGTTTTCATTGAATCTATTTTCAAATTTGCCTTTCACTATATATATATATATATATATATATATATATATATATATATATATATATATATATATTATATATATTTATATATTGTATATATATATCTATATATATATATAATATATATATATATAATATATATATATATATATATATATATATATAGTTGCTCTTGTACTCTTCTGGAAGGTTTCACAGGTATCCTGAACCCATTGGGCCTTCTTTAAGGAATGGTCGCCACATGTCATTTTATACTACTACTTAGTCATGTATATGTACCATGCGTTTGCGCATACATGTATATGCATATGCGCTTGCGCATAACATCTTCTATCTTCTAATGCGAATCATCCCACCCACAAGAATGAACAAAGGAATTGTGGGAATTTAAAAAATGTGACCTATACCAGTCACTAACCGAACTGGAACTCGACCCGTAGCCTCTTAAGGAAGTGTATAGGACTTAACTAATTGGGCTCCGTCTGAATGCCCTTTAATATATAAACAAATGTTACTTATATATAAATCATTTTTATGCATACAAAAATTTTGGAAATAGCTATTTCCATATTAAAAGTTTAGAAAAAAGCGCATCTCGATTTGCATTTTTAATATATAATGCAATTTATATATAAAAATATATATATATATATATATATATATAATATATATATATATATATATATATATATATATTATATATATATATATATAATATATATATATATATAACTATATATATTTATATCTCACTACATACATACAAACATACATACACACTCACACATACACACACACACACACACACACACCCGTTACGCTACTTATACACACACACACACACACACACCCGCTAGGATACTTATACACACACACACATACACCCACCCATAGACACTTACACTCACATCTGCACCTACACACACACACATGCCTAGACACATACACCCACCCTATATACACACACCCACCCTTACCGACCCTGCCATGGATACATACACCAACCCTAGCTCACACCTACACCCACGTCTACACACACTATGACACTTATGCACACACGCACACCCGCTAGGCTATTTATACACACACACACATACGCTAGGCTTTTTATACACACATACACCTACCCATAGGCACTTACGCTCACACCTATACCTACACACACAAGCACACATACCTAGACACATACATCCACCCTTGATACATATACAGCCGTCAAGCTCACACCTACGCCTACACACACACACACACACATCATATATATATATATATATATATATAATTATATATATATATATATATATATATAATATATATATATATACACTTTTACTTAAAATAACAAATGAAGTCATGTATCAGGGAACGGTATCCAGAGGAGCGTTTTGGGGTAAAGCTCCATCAGCGACTAATTCACAATTGATGAGTCGAGTACTGAGGCCATGTAGTTACACTCTAAAACCAGGAAAAGCTGACCATAACATTAAAAATAGAAAATCTATTTAAGAAGTTATGCCAATAAATAATGAAAAAGAATGAGGAATGAGAAAGGAAAAAAAAAAAAATCCAGTGTCTGATAATATAATCATTTTATTTTACTAAAAACTGTACGAAATTTTTTTAAAAACATTAACATTACATACCTAAAGCAGTAAATCATAAATCAATAGAGGTGTTACCTAAAACCAAAGGGGGATTAGTATGCTTTTGTTTTTACTGCTTACTGCTTTAACTCATGTTTACCTGCTTAAACCTCATTTTTTTACTGTTTTAAACTTATATGTTTACTCTTTAACATCAATATTTATTAACATTACATACCTTAAAGGAGTAAATCAGTAAATCACTAGAGGTGTTACCTAACACCTAGGGGGGATTAGTATGCTTTTGTTTTACTGCTTTACTGCTTTAACTCATGTTTTACTGCTTCAACTCATGTTTTACTGCTTTAACTCAATTGTTTTCACTGCTTTAACTCACATATTCATTAACATTACATACTTAAAGCAGTAAAATCAGTAAATCAGTAAGGTAGGTGTGAAACACCAAGGGGGGATTAGTATGGCTTTTGTTTTACTGGGCATTAGTATGCTTTGGTTTTACTGCTTTAACTCATTTTTAACTGCTTTAAAACTTTCTGCTTATACTGGGCTTTAACTTTCTGAAACATTTACTGTTTTTAACTTTCTTGCTTTACTGCTTTAAACTCATATATTTATTAACATTATTTTTTTTTATTTTTGTTTAAATACTTTTATTTTTTTTTTATTATTTTTTATTTATTTTTATTTATTATTTTTATTTTTTTATTATTTATTTTTTATTATTTTTATTATACTTAGTGTTATTTACTTCAATGCCTATTGTTACATTATTATTTAGAACAACACGCTACACACGTGAAGCGTGCGCACACCACACACACACACACACACACACACACAACACACACACAACCACACACACAGACACACACACACACACTTACACTTATACAACACATTCACTATGACACTTATACAAACATTCACTATAACACTTACATTTACCCATAGACACTTACATTTACAGTTTATACACTGCGGTCACACACACACGCACACACTTACACTTATACAAACACCCATTCACTATGATACTTATACACACATTCCACTATGACACTTACATTTTATCCATAGACACTTACATTTACACTTACACTCACACACAGATTACTTACACTCACACAGATTTACTTACACAAACACACAGATTTACTTACCACACCACAGATTTACTTACACTCATACACAGATTTGCTTACACACACAGATTTACTTACACCGCAACACAGATTTTACACCCCACACACACCACACACCCGCACACTCACAGCATATAACGTATAATTTATTAAAACATTTTAATGTTAATTAAACAACGTCATTTATATTAACTCTTCAAATATAACTAATTATTTCAAGTTTCTTAAAAACTTCTATAATAAATCATCATTACTTTTGAACAAAGAATTTATTATTAACTGTTAATACTTTTTTGTTTATAAATTTTATAACTATCAAGTTTTAAAATATAACTTTTACTAAAATTTTATGAAATTTTATTAAAAAACATATATTTTACGTACCTTAAAGCAATAAATCAGTAAATCAGTAAGGCCAGCCCGCCTATCACCCCTCTACAATCAAGCTATGCCCTAGTTTTGTTCTATGACTTAACCTGCTTTACATTCATCTTTTATTAGCCATGTAATAAGTATAAAATACAAATAAGTTCTTCTCTGCTAACATAACATGTATTTTATTAAAATCATTCTAAAGTTTTTATTAAAAATAACAATTATTCACTAACATTTATATTAATTCACTCGATGTTAACTAAAATATTTCAAAGTTTTTTTAAATAATTCGGGTTTTCTTTATTATTATTATTATTATTCTATGTACATTGACAATCCATCACGAGAAAACACTACCGCACTCTTTACAGATACGAAACTGACCCCTCCTCTTCTGTAAAATGTGTTGAAATACTACTTTAGGTCTAAATTTAGGATAATCCTTTTTGTAACCCGGGACGATTAAGGCTAATTCCAGGTCAAAATATATTTCCAAACCTGACCTTTTTCTGTAAAATGTGGTGCAATAACTACATTAGGCCTAAATTTAGGCCTAAATTTAGGATAAGCCTTTTTGTAGACGGGCTAATTTAATCCTAATACCAAGTCAAAAGGTAATTCCAGTATAGAAAAGAATCATTGTTATTATTATTTTATAATTAATTCCAACTGAAACATGCTGGATCGGTAAGTCCTTTAAGCAGGTAAAAAGGAAATGTTTTCCCTACTTGTGATGGACGGAGTTATCCTTATCTCTATATGACCTCGTAAGTGATTGGTCGAGAATTATTTATCGTCTTTTGAAAATTAACTTTGTTCTTTCAATTGTATTGAGCAGGTGCGTGTTTTTATTATCTTTTAGACCAAAACTCATTTTAAATCATAGTCATTTAAGCTGTTAAGCGGTGCACAAATTATCTGATTTTTATTAAAAGTGTTTTATTTTTAATAAGTGTATAAATAAATAATTTAATAAATAAATATTACATTGAGAATAATTAATAATTTCACTAGAATAGATAATAATAATTCACTAGTTCATACAGCTAAACCACCAAGCTCAGCATGAAGCCCACCCGCAAACGGCAGGCCAACCCGCACCGCGCTGGTGCGCCCGCCGCGTCCCCGCCCGCCGCGTGCGCCCGCAGGCGCAATATTTCCGCGTCCCCGCCCGCCGCGTGCGCCCGCAGGCGCAATATTCCCTCGCGAATTATTATTTAGAACAATATACACACACACGCACACAAACCACACACACACACCCCACACACACACGCACACTCACTAAAACATATAACGTATAATTTATTAAACATTTTATTTTTAATTTTAATTAATTAATACTTAGTGTTATTTACTTCATGCCTATTGTTATTTAGAACACACACACATACACAAACACACACGCACACATACAACACACACACACACACACACACACATCTGCACACCTCGCACACTCACTTACACATATAGCGTTTAATTTATTAACACATTTTAATTTTATTATTTAACTTAGTGTTAATTTACTTCATGGCCTATTGTTATTTATTTTTAGAACACACATGCCCCACTACACACACACACACCCACACACACACACACACACACACACAGTATCACAATATATTTAGGTTACACAATATACAATATCGCACCCACCCACTCGAATTTTGAATCCCTCAACTTTGATGCCTCAGCTTTTGATGCCCCAACTTTGATGTCTCAGTTTTGATGCCTCAACTTTGATGCCTCAGCTTTTGATGCCTCAACTTTGATACCTCAGCTTTTGATGCCTCAGCTTTGATGCCTCAACTTTAATAACTTAGCTTTGGTACCTCAGCTTTAGTGGCTCATCTTTGATGACTCATCTTTGATGGCGTCATCTTTGATACCACCTATATTGATGATTCAGCTTATAAGCAGTTACACTTACCATAGACACTTACACTTACACATATACACACATACACTATATCTCTTATTCACACATACGCACATACACATAGACACTTACGTTCACCCATAGACACTTACACTCACCCGCACACACAATATATATATATATATATATTTCATATTATTATTATATATATATATATATATATAGTATATAATATATATAATATAAATATATATATATATAGTATATATATTATATATATTATATATATTTCATTCGCGGGCGGGGATATGGCGCCTGCGGGCGCACGCGGCGGGCCCCGGGAACGCGGAAATATTTGCGCCTGCGGGCGCACGCGGCGGGGGGGAACGCGGCGGGACGCACACGGGTGCGGGGTTGGCTGCCTTTGCGGGTGGGGCCTCATGCTGAGCCCTGGTGGTTAGCTTATGACTGTGAATTAATTATTATCTATTCTAGTGAAATTAATAATTTTTCCTCAAATATAAAGTATTTATTATAAATATGATATACATAGTAAAAATAAAACACTTTTAATACAAATCAGATAACTTGTGCCACCGCTTAACAGCTAAAATGACTATGATTATAAAATGAGTTTGGGTCTAAAAGATATTAAAACACACCTGCTCAATAAAAGTTTTGAAAGAACAAAGCAATTGGCAGTAAACCATAAATATCCTCGCCCAATCACATACGAGGTCATATAGAGATAAGGATTACCCGACCAATCACAAGTAAGGGAAAATTTCCTTCTTACCTGCTTAAGGATCTTACCGATCCAGGCATGTTTCAGTTGGAAATATATTTAATAAAAAATAATAATAACAATGAATCTTTTTTGTCTATACGGGAATTACCTTTTGACTGGTATTAGGATTAAATTAGCCCGTCTACAAAAAAGGCTTATCCTAAATTTAGGCTAAATAGGGCTAACGTAGTTATTGCACCACATTTTACAGAAAAGGTCAGTTTGAATATATTTTAACCTGGAATTAGGCTTAATTCGCCCCGGGTTACAAAAGGATTATCCTAAATTAACTAAAGTAGTTATTTCAACACATTTTACAGAGAGAGGTCAGTTTCGTATCTGTAAGGAGTTCGGGTTGTTGTGTTTTCTCGTGATGGATTGTCAATGTACATAGATAATAATAATAATAATAAAGAAAACCCGAATTATTTAAAAACTTGAAATATTTTTAGTTAACATCGAGTGAATAATTATAATGTAAGTGAATAATTGTTATTTTTAAATAAAAACTTAGAATGATTTTAATAAAATACATGTTATGTTAGCAGAGAAGAACTTATTTTGTTATTCTTATACTTTTACATGGCTAAAGATGATGTAAAGCAGTAAGTCAATAGAACAAAACGTGGCATAGCTTGATGTAGAGGGGTGCTAGGGGCTGGCCTTACTGATTTACTGATTTATTGCTTTAAGGTACGTAAAATATATGTTTTTAATAAAATTTCATAAAATTTTAGTAAAAGTTATTTTAAAACTTGATAGTTATAAAATTTATAAACAAAAAGTATAACAGTTAATAATAATTCTTTGTTCAAAGATAATGATTGATTTATTATAGAAGTTTTAAGAAACTTTGACATATAATTTAGTTATATTTGAATGAGTAAAATAAATGTACGTTGTTTTAATTAAAACATAAAATGTTTTATAAATTTTACGTTATATGTGTGAGTGTGCGTGGGTGTGTGTTGTGTGTGTGTGTGTGGGTGTGTTGTTAAATCTGTGTGCGAGTTGTAAAGTAAATCTGTGTGTGTTAAATCTGTGTGTGAGTGTAAGTAAATCTGTGTGAGTGTAAGTAAATCTGTGTGTGAGTGTAAGTAAATCTGTGTGAGTGTAAGTAAATCTGTGTGTGAGTGTAAGTGTAAATGTAGGTGTCTATGGGTAAAATGTAAGTGTCATAGTGAATGTGTGTATAGTATCATAGTGAATGTGTGTAAAGTGTAAGTGTGTGTGTGTGACCCGCATGTGTATAAGTGTATAATGTAAGTGTCTATGGGTAATGTAAGTGTCATAGTGAATGTGTTTATAAGTGTCATAGTGGATGTGTGTATATGTGTCAGTGGTGTGTGTCTGTTTGGTGTGTGGTGTGTGTGTGTGTGGTGTGTGTGTGTGTGTGGTGGTGTGTGTGTGCGCACGCTCACGTGGTGTAGGCGTGTTCTAAATAATAATAACAATAGGATGAAAGTAAATACACTAAGTATAATAAAAATAATAAAAATAAAATAAATAAATAATAATAAAAATAATAATAAAAATAAATAAAAATAATAATAAAATAAATAAAAAGTAATTAAAACAAAATAAAAAACATAATGTTAATAAATATATGAGTTAAAGCAGTAAAGCAGAAAGTTAAAACAGTAAAGCAGAAAGTTAAAGCAGTAAAGCAGAAAGTTAAAGCAGTAAAACATGAGTTAAAGCAGTAAAACATGAGTTAAAGCAGTAAAGCAGTAAAACAAAAGCATACAAATCCCCCTAGGTGTTAGGTAACACCTCTATTGATTTACTGATTTACTGCTTTAAGGTATGTAATGTTAATAAATATATGAGTTAAAGCAGTAAAACATATGAGTTAAAGCAGTAAAACATGAGTTAAAGCAGTAAAACATGAGTTAAAGCAGTAAAGCAGTAAAATCAAAGCATACCTTTAAATCCCTTTAAGGGGTGTTTTTTTTAAAAGGGTTTAAAAACAAACCCCTTCTTTGATTTACTGATTTACTGGCTTTAAGGTATGTAATGTTTAATAAATATGTAAGTTAAAACAGTATCATATAGTTAAAAAGTAAAACATAAAGTTAAAGCAGTAAAACATGAGTTAAAGCAGTAAAGCAGTAAAACAAAAGCATACTAATCCCCTCTTGGTGTTAGGTAACACCTCTATTGATTTACTGATTTACTGCTTTAAGGTATGTAATGTTAATGTTTTTAATAAAATTTCGTACAGTTGTAGTAAAATAAAATGATTATATATCAGACACTCTGGATTTTTTTTTCTTCCTTTCTCATTCCTCATTCTTTTTCATTATTTATATTGGCATAACTTCTTAAATAGATTTCTAATTTTTAATGTTATTGGTCAGCTTTTCCTGGTTTTAGAGTGTAACTACATGGCCTCAGTACTCGACTCATCAATTGTGAATTAGTCGCTGATGGAGCTTTACCCCAAAACGCTCCTCTGGATACCGTTCCCTGATACATGACTCATTTTTATTTTATGAATAGGTGTAATAATATTTATATATATATATAATATATATATATATATATATATATATA
>JABUQX010074477.1:0-5000 GCA_015478945.1 Trachelipus rathkii | reverse complement strand
CCGTTAGAGAAACTCTAAATAACCAGATTTTTTTTAAAAATGTAGACTAATTGACCTGTCGATCATTTTCCCTGTCGACCATCTGGGCTAGTCCATTTCTTGACAAAATCGTGAAAAAATCTATTCCTCGATTAACACTAAATATAATAAAATTTTCTTTCGTAAGAACGCCTTCTGAAACCTTTCTAGCTCCTCCTCCTTCTTCTCACAGGTGTTCTATGGAAAAAATGCTACTAACTTTACTTCCTTCTTCATTCTCTCCTCTAGTGTATTTCGAGATATTACTGCCATCTACCTTTGCGAAAGCTAAATTTCCCATTCTTGACGATTTCATTAACTGTCCTCCTCCACCCCCACCCATCTTTTCGCTTATCCTTTGGTTTTTATTCCATTCTTGAAGCTCCATAAACTATTCCTTCTCCTCCACCCCCACTCCAACTCATATTTTAAGCCAAAACGTCGTAATTTCTTATAAAGATGTGTCTTCTTCATTCTCTGAGCTTAATATTAAGAAAGAGTATGGTCTTGATGATATTCAACTTCTGTGGTTCATAAAAACCTATGCTTTTGAGCTTACTTTCTGCCTTGGTAAACTTTACCGTCTATGTCTTTATACTTTGATCTTCCTTCTTTCTGGAAACGTCCTCGTTCAAACTGTGACGAAAAACGGGAATTCCCTTGAACTCCCTTAACCTTCGACCTATCGTTTAACCTCCGTTCTTTCCGAAGTTTTTCGAAATTATCCTCAACAGGAAGATTTGAAGGGAGAGAGAGAGAGAGAGAGCAGAAGAGAAGAGGAGAGAGAGAGAGAGAGAGAGAAAGGAGAAGAAGAGAGTAGAGAGAGAGAGAGAGAGAGGGGCTGGCTTTGTAAGAAACGTTCTACCTGTAATCTTCCATGTTTACTCACTACAGATCTTCGCTGTTTACTACTACTATACCAGTTCACCTCTTACTGTGGCCTGAACATATTGAAGTATTCCATACCAAATTGAGTTCATTAACTTTTCATTTCTTAAACTTCTTTAAAAGTTATTTTTAAAAAGTCATAGACCTATGAGGAGGGGAACTTCTTTCTCTAGGTAATTCTACCAAGGATCCGGACTAGGAATCGAACCCGGCCCTTACCATGAGGCTCTGTCGCACTTACGCGAATTGAGCCACGTTAGGGCATTTACGGTATCTATTCATCTCTCTTTCATTTCCTTTCCCATCGTTCTATAGCATATTAGCAGCTTTGCAGACGTCCACTGTTCATCCTTCAAATCTGTTAATGGTGGTGTTCCTCAAGGTTCCTTTTGTCTCCCACCTTTTTTCTTTTCACAATGTCTAATCTTTTTTCGTATCGTGCCATTGTGGGGGACAAAGAAAACCTGGTAGTTTTCAATGCCTCAAAACACAAGTTCCTCATCCACCTACTCTACATAATCTTCCACACAACCACCACAAATTTCCTTTTTCGAAAACATGCAACTCAAACTTCACTCTTCTGTTTCTCTGAACTCTCTCTCTCTCTCTCTCTCTCTCTCTCTCTCTCCTCTCTTCTCTCTCCTCTCTCTCTCTCTCCTCTCTCTCTCTCTCTCTCTCTCTCTCTCTCTCTCTCTACTCTCTCCACCTCCTATCTGCTCTCTAGTGGAGTACCTCCTCCTCCTTTCTTTAAGAAGAGTTCGTGCGATTCTTCTTTCCACACATTCTCCTCTTCCTTTCTCTGTCCATCTTTCTGACCCAAGACTTAACCGCTATGCCCAATCACTCATATATATTAATTATATATATATATATATATAATTTTCCACGAAATCACGGTTCCAACCGATTTTCATGAAACTTTATAAAATCAGGGTTGGGGATTTTTGATTTTTTTCATAAGGAAAAAATCAATTTTGATTTTTTTTTGATTTCTGATTTTTTTTTGATTTTTTTTGAATTTTTTTTTAAAGCACAAATGTGCTTTTTTAAATATTATTTTTATAAAATTAGTAATTATCATTATTATTACCTAATTAATAATAGTTAGATAAATATAATTATTATTTAGCTTAATTAAATTATATATATTATATATATAATATATATATATAGTATATATATATATATATATATATATATATATATATATATATATTTACTTAGATATATATATAATATATATATATATATTTAAAAAGGTTTATTTGTATTGCATTGATTGGAGCTGAATACTTCTTTTCCAATTTTTTATGCTCTAAAGGATATGAAATTTAATGGCGCATTTTGTTTATTATGAAGATTTTTTCCGTACATTCGCCGGAGTTGGCTCGTATAGGTCAAGAAGAAATGAATCAAGCACCAAAATAGCGTCCGGTAGCTCAGCGTAGAGGCACTCGCGCTAACTAGCGAAAAGAAACCCAGGTTCGCACCTGGTCGGCGTGTTTGTGTCGAGTATTCTCCTCTTGGCTCCTTCTTGCTTCAGACAAAAATTTGAGCACACCCCATAATTGAATAGAGCTCTGTCTGTAGCGGTGGTGTTAACTGTAAAACTAAAATATAAAAAATTTTATTTTTCTATAAATATATATAATATATATATATATATATATATATATATATTAAATTATATATATATATATAATATAATATTATATATAATATCTATACTTCTAATTTTATTTAATTTCTTGTATTAAAAATAATTTGAACTCATTGATGAATTTACTTCATATATAGATAAATCAGGTGTTAACTAGGAATAATTATTAATTTCAAAAAAATTTTGTCTAAAAAATCAAAAATCAAAAAAATCATGATTTTTTAAATAAAAAATCACGTTTAAAAAATCAGTTGATGTAAATAATTTGATTTTTTCTTGCCCAAACCCTTCATAAAATTCTTAAACCTTCCTTATCCATTGTTAAAAAAAGGGGGGGGGGGGGGGGTTTGGTGGATATTTTACGATAATTCCTCCATAGGCAAGTGTTGTAATATAAAAATTTTTCAATTTCATTAACTTTGTTTCAGTGTCATTCTGGTGGGTTTCCCCCCCCCCTTTTTTAACATTTTTTATTTTCCATTATCAATGATTCATTTATGAAGGTTGGCAAGAAAAAAAAAATCAAATTAATTTAAATTCAACTGATTTTTTACGTGATTTTTTATTTAAAAAAATCGATGATTTTTTTTGATTTTTGATTTTTTTTAGACCAAAAATTTTTTAATTAATAATTATTCCTAGTTATCACCTAATTATCTATATAATAAGTAAATTCATCAATGAAGTTTCAAATTATTTTTAATAAAAGAAATATAAATAAAATTAGAGTAAGATAGATTATTTATATATATATAATATATATATATATATATATATAATATATACTATATATATATAATATTAATATATATATATATATATATAATATATATATATTTTTTGTTTTACAGTTAACACCACCTCACGGCAGAGCCCTAATCTAGGAGGGGTTGTGCTCAATTTGTCTGGAGGAAGACGGAGTCAAGAGGGAGAATAGCTCACACAAACACGACCGACAAGTGACGAAACTGGGTTGCTTTGGCCTAATTTGAAATTAGTCTTAGGGAAGAGCAACCGGACGCTATTTTGGTGCTTGATTCATTCTTCTTTGACCTAAACGAGCCAACTCCCGCCAATGTACGAAAGGAAAATCTTCATATAAACAAAATGCGCCATTAAATTTCATATCCTTTAAGAGAACCACTATTAGCAGAAAAAGAAGTACTCACCCCAATCAATCCAATACGAAGAAATCTCTTTATATATATATATTAATATATTATAATTATTATAATTTAATATATAAATTAATTTTATTATTTTATAATTCAAATACTTATATTAATCCTCAATAAAAAAAAATATAAAGCAATAAATAAAATTATATACTTAAATATAAATAAACACTATTTACTAATCATATATGAAGTTATCCAAAATATATTGTAATTAATAATTTCAATAAGGGTTGTATAAAATGAGAATATAATAAAATATAAAATATTTAAAATATAAATAAATAATTAATAGTACTATATATATATAAATAATTAATATTTGATTATTTTCATCAAAACTTATGCTTCATTTAAAAAAAAGAGTTATATATTTAATGTAGTTATAAACAGTGTAATTATTATATTGAATTTATATTAATTTTTATATCCAAATATATATTATTAAAATATAATAAAAAAACAATATTTTTCTTAAATAAATAAATCAAATAAATATAAATCAAATAAAAAATAAAATCAGCAAAAAAATTACTATCAAAGAAAAAAAACCAAAATTGATTTTTACGCTTAAAATTAATATTACAATATATATTTTTGATTATTACACGCTCCAAAACACAACCCTGCCAGCCTTCTACGCGGTCATTGATAAGCCCAAAGTTTCTCGCATTAAGAAACACTTCAGGTGATGGGAACGGCGTGTACGGTGGACTCAAAATTATTAATTTATTGTTATTAATATATATTGAGCCAGACGGATAAGCCAAGAGTATAGATGAAATAGTAGCTATCATATCTCAATCATAAACTACACGATATCCGTATAACTCTCGTAAGTGTGATAAAAACTACTGTACCATATAATACATTTTTTAAATAATATGCGATTCTATCGTATCTATAAGTTATAGTTAGCCGAATAATGATGCCTACTAATAACCCGTGATGATATTACCGGTAAACCTGCACCCTTAATTTTCTATGCTGAATATATAAACTACATTGCAGTACTAAATTATTTATTCTTTGAACCTATACGATAGATCCAACTACGCCGAAATGCTTATCCACGAAGAATAATAATATCTTCATTATAAATATATATATATATAATAATACAAATAAATTGTGCCGTCACTATATTAATCATAATATTTACCTTTAATGAGATAAGAGTGATAAAATTTATAATAATTAGGAAATAAGAATATCTCATAGCTTACTCCCCAGCATAATCATCCATATTACAGAAGGAA
>JABUQX010074476.1:15000-17229 GCA_015478945.1 Trachelipus rathkii | reverse complement strand
AGACAAATACAAATATTTCTAAGTTTCGAAGATGTTGTTAAAGTTGTGTGGAAAATTAAATCGAGTAGAGAGGGATAAAGAATTTGAGCTTTTGAGGCATTGAAAATATCCATGTTCTTCTTACCCTAATTAGAAATTAGAGAAAGATCAAAGGTGAGTTTCTGCAATGCCACCTTCCTATCGTCAGTGGTTGGACGTCTTTTAAAATGGAAGGAGTAATGAAGGGTTGATTCGTTGCCTAAGGAGTCGATAATTGGTAAAGATATTTATTATATATATATATATATATATATATATATATATATTTATATTTACTATAATATATTAAACTTTGTTTATATTTAGTATCTTTTTGTCCTTAATAAACTTTCTAGATAATATATTCATCAATGCAGGAATTTTAAATAGACAATTTATATTCCTAGAGGTTATATGGAAGATCACACAAAAATGCTCTAAACAAGAAATGCGCATTTCGTAGAAGTAGGCGAGTGCTCTACCTAAGCTACCGGACGCTATTTTGGTGCTTGATTCATTTTCTTCTTGACCTATACGAGCCAACTCCGCCGAATTACGAAGAAAAATCTTCATAAGAAACAAAATGCCCATTAAATTCATTTTTCTTCCGAGAAGAGAAAATTGAAAAAAGTAGTTCCCATCACCCCACAATCCAATATGAAGATATCCTTCTTATATATATATATATATATATAATTATTTAATTATAAATATTATATATATATATTATATATATATATATATATATATATATATATATATATATATATTATATATATATAATTAATATATATATTTATAATATAATTTATTAAGCTAAATAATAATTAATTTACTAAACTATTATTAAGTAGGAAAATAATGATTATTACTAATTTTATAAAAAAATATTTTAAAAAAGCTCTTTGTGCTTAAAAAAAATCAAAAAAAATCAAAAAAAAAATCAGGAAAAATCAAAAAAAAAAAATCAAAATTGATTTTTTCCTTAAAAAATCAAAACCCCAACCCTGATTTATACAAGTTAATTAAATTCGACGATGCTGGAATTATATATATATATATATATAATATATATATATATAATATATTATATATATATAATAATATATATATATATATATATATATATAAATATATATATATATATATATATAATGTATATAAAAATATATATATATATATATATATATAATATATATATATAATATATAATATATATGAGTGATTGGGCATAGCGGTTAAGTCTGGGTCAGAAAGATGGACGAGAAGAAGAGGAGAATGTGTGTAAAGAAGAATCGCACGAACTCTTCTTAAAGAAAGGCAGGAGGAGGTACTCCACCAGAGTTCAGGAAGAAACATGGAGAGAGAGAGAGAGAGAGAGAGAGAGAGAAGAGAGGAGAGAGAGAGGAGAGAGAGAGAGAGAGAGAGAGAGAGAGAGCGAAGAGGAGAGAAGAGAGAACGAGAGAGAGAATAACGAGAGAGAGAGAGCAGCAAGAAGATTTTAAAAACAGAGGAAAGTTTTGAGTTGCATGTTTTCGAAGAAGAGGTTTGTGGGGTTGTGTGGAATTATGTAGATAGGTGATGAGAACTGTGTTTTGAGGCATTGAAACTACCAGGTTTTCTTGTCCCCACAATGGAGATACGAAAAAAGATGTAGAGGTTCAGCTGCTTCAAGTTGTTGGGGATAAGAAGAACCTTGAGGAACACCACCATTAAAAGGATTGAAGGAATATTCATGAACAGTGGACGTCTCAACAGCTGCTAATATGCTACTGAACCGACGGGAAAGGAAATGAAAGAGAGAATGATAGATACCTAAATGCCACTAACGTGGGGGCTCAATCGGTAGTGCGACAGAGCCTCATGGTAAGGGCCCGGTTCGATCCCTAGTCCCGGATCCTTGTAGAAAGAAATTACCAGAGAAGAAGTTCCCCTCCTAACATAGAGGTTATTTGCCTTGTGAGGTGTTAACTTTAAGAAGTTTGAAAATGAAAGTTTTGTGCTTAGACTTTATCGTAATACCTCCAATATGTCAGCGCCACAGTAATTGAGATTAACCGAAATACTAATAGCCAAAGGATCAAGGATTAGAGAGAAGAGAAAGGAGATTACCAGTAGACCGTTTCTTACCCAAAAGCCAGCCTCTCTCTCTCTCTCTCTCTCTCTCTCTCTCTCTCTCTCTCTCTCTCTCTCTCTCTCTCTCTCTCTCTC
>JABUQX010074476.1:0-10000 GCA_015478945.1 Trachelipus rathkii | reverse complement strand
AAATGTGACCTATACCAGTCACTAACCGAACTGGAACTCGACCCGTAGCCTCTTAAGGAAGTGTATAGGACTTAACTAATTGGGCTCCGTCTGAATGCCCTTTAATATATAAACAAATGTTACTTATATATAAATCATTTTTATGCATACAAAAATTTTGGAAATAGCTATTTCCATATTAAAAGTTTAGAAAAAAGCGCATCTCGATTTTGCATTTTATATATATGCAATTTATATATATATATATATATATATATATATATATATATATATATATATATAAATATATATTATATATATATATATTATATATATACAAAAAAAGAGAGAGAGAGTAAAATCGCTATCATCCATACACCACACACATACATATAAACATACTTACACACTCACACATACACACACACACCCGCTAGGATACTTATACACACACACAATTACACCCACCCATAGACACTGTTACACTCACATCTGCACCTACACACACACATGCCTAGACACATACACCCACCCTATATACACACACCCACCCTTACCGACCCTGCCATGGATACATACACCAACCCTAGCTCACACCTACACCCACGTCTACACACACTATGACACTTATGCACACACGCACACCCGCTAGGCTATTTATACACACACACACACATACGCTAGGCTTTTTATACACACATACACCTACCCATAGGCACTTACGCTCACACCTATACCTACACACACAAGCACACATACCTAGACACATACATCCACCCTTGATACATATACCAGCCGTAGCTCACACCTACACCTACACACCCACGACACACCACACAACACACACATATATATATATATATATATATATATATATATATATAGTATATAATATATAATATTATATATATATATATATATATATATATAATAATATATATATATATATAATAACACCTTTACTTAAAATAAAAATGAGTCATGTATCAGGGAACGGTATCCAGAGGAGCGTTTGGGGGTAAAGCTCCATCAGCGACTAATTCACAATTGATGAGTCGAGTACTGAGGCCATGTAGTTACACTCTAAAACCAGGAAAAGCTGACCAATAACATTAAAAATTAGAAATCTATTTAAGAAGTTATGCCAATATAAAATAATGAAAAAGAATGAGGAATGAGAAGGAAGAAAAAAAAATCCAGAGTGTCTGATAATTATAATCATTTTATTTTACTACAAACTGTACGAAATTTTATTAAAAAAATTAACATTACCATACCTTAAAACAGTAAATCAGTAAATCAATAGAGGTGTTACCTAACACCAAGAGGGATTAGTATGCTTTTGTTTTATGCTTTACGCTTTTTAACTTTCATGTTTTACTGCTTTAACTCATGTTATACTGCTTTAACTTTATTGTTTTACTGTGCTTTAACTCACATATTTTAACATTACATACCTTAAAGCAGAAATCAGGTAAGATCGAATAAAGGTGTTACCTAAGCAACCTAGGGGGATTAGATGCTTTTTTGTTTTACTGCTTTACTGCTTTAACTCATGTTTTACTGCTTTAACTCATGTTTTACTGCTTTAACTCATATGTTTTACTGTTTTAACTCACATATTCATTGTCTTTACATACCTAAAGCAGTAAATCAGTAAATCAATAGATGTGTTACTAACACCAAGGGGATTAGTATGGCTTTGTTTTACTGCTTTACTGCTTTAACTCATGTTGTTACTTGCTTTAACTCATGTTTTACTGCTTTAACTTTCTGCTTTACTCTTTAACTTTCTGCTTTACTGTTTAACTTTCACTGCTTTATGCTTTAACTCATAATTTATTAACATTGATTTTTTATTTGTTTAATATTTTTATTTATTTTTATTATTATTTTATTTATTTTTATTTATATTTTACTATTTTTATATTGTATTTTTATATTTTTATTATACTTAGATGTTATTTACTTCATCCTATTGTTTATTGATATTTCAGAACACACCTAGCACACTGAGCGTGCGCACACCACACACACACACACACACACACACACACACCACACACACAACACACACACACACACACACACACCACTTTAACACTATACACACATTCACTATGGACACTTATACACACATCAACTATTGACACTTACATTTACCCATAGACACTTAAATTTACACTTATACACATGCGGTTACACACACACACTTACATATATACACACATTCACTATGATACTTATAACACACATTCACTATGACACTTACATTTTATCCATAGACACTTACATTTACCAATAGTTACACTCACACACAGATTTACTTACACTCACACAGAATTTACTTACACGCACACGCAGATTTACTACATCACACAATTTACTTACACTCACACACAGATTACTTACACACACAGATTTTACTTACACTCGCACACAGATTACACACACACACACACAACACACACCACACACCCACCCACGCACACTCACACATAATAACGTATAATTTATTAAAAACATTTATGTTTTATTAAAACACGTACATTTATATTACTCATTTCAAATATAACTAAAATTATTCAAAGTTTCTTAAAACTCTATAATAAAACCAATCATTATCTTTGAACAAAGAATTTTATTATTAACTGTTAATACTTTTTTTGTTATAAATTTCATAACTATCAAGTTTTAAAATAGCTTTTACTAAAATTTTTATGAAATTTTATAAAAAACATATATTTTTACGTACCTTAAAGCAATAAATCAGTAAATCAGTAAGGCCAGCCCCTAGCACCCCTTCTACATCAAGCTATGCCACATTTTGTCTATTAACTTACTGCTTTACATCATCTTTAGCCAAGTAATAAGTAAAAATACCAAAATAAGTTCTTCTCTGCTAACCATAACATGTATTTTATAAAAATCATTCTAAGTTTTTATTTAAAATAACAATTATTCACCTACATTTATATTATTCACTCGATGTTTAACTAAAAATATTTCAAAGTTTTTAAATAATTCGGGTTCTTTATAATTATTATTATTATCTATGTACATTGACAATCCATCACGAGAAAACACATACTACCCTCCACTCCTAAGATACGAAACTGAACCTTCTCTCTGTAAAGACGTGTTGAAAACTACTTTTACGGTCTAATTTAGGATAATCCTTTTGTAACCCGGGGCGAATTAAAGCCTAATTCCATGTCAAAATATATTTCAAACTGACTTTTTCTGTAAAATGTGGTGCAATAAACTACGTTAGGCCTAAATTTTAGGCCTAAATTTAGGATAAGCCTTTTTGTTGACGGGCTAATTTAATCTAATACCAGGTCAAAAGGTAATTCCCGTATAGACAAGAAACATGGTATTATTATTTTATAAATATATTTCCAACTGAAACTTGCTGGATCGGTAAGATCCTTAAGCAGGTAAAAAGGAAATGTTTTCCTACTTGTGATGGTCGAGTAATCCTTATCCCTATATGACCTCGTATGTGATGGGTCCGAGAATTATTTTATCGTCTTTTTTGAAAATTAACTTTTCTTCAACTTGAGTATTTGAGCAGGTGGGCGTGTTTTATTATTTTTAGACCCCAAACTCATTTTAAAATCATAGTCATTTTAGCTGTTAGCGGTGCACAAGTTATCTGCTTTGTATTAAAAGTGTTTTATTTTTACTAAGTGTGTATTATTCATGATTTCATAATTAAATACTACATTAGGAATAATTATTAATTTCACTAGAATAGATAATAATTAATTCACTAGTTCATAAACTAACCACCAGGGTTCAGCATGAGCCCCACCCGCAAAGGGAGCCAACCCCGCACCCGCTGGTGCTGTATTTCCGCGTACCCGCCCGCGCGTGCGCCCGCAGGCGCAATATTCCGCGCTTCCCGCCCGCCGCGTTGCGCCCGCAGGCGCAATATTCCCGTGCGAATGAAATATATATATATATATATATTATATATATATATATATATATAAATATTAATTATATATATATATATATATATAATATATAATAATATATTATATATATATATATATATTATATATATATATATTTGTGTGTGCGGCGTGAGTTAAGTGTCTATGGGTGAACTAAGTTGTCTATGTGTATGTGCTAGTGTGGAATAAGCAGATATAGTGATGTGTGTATAAGTGTAAAGTGTAAGTGTCGTATGGTAAGTGTAACTGCTTATAAGCTGAATCATCAATATAGGTGTTATATCAAAGATGACGCCATCAAAGATGATCATCAAAGGATGAGCCACTAAAGCTGAGGTACCAAAGCTAAGTTATTAAAGTTGAGCACAAAGCTGGGCATCAAAAGCTGACGCGGTATCAAAGTTGAATCCGCATCAAAAGCCTTGAGGCAAATCAAAGTTGAGGCATTATAAAACATGAGACATCAAAGTTGGGGAGCATATCAAAAGCTGAGGCATCAAAGTTTCGAGGAGATCAAAAATATCGAGTGCGGTGGGGAGTGCGTATGTGTTTAAGTTGTGTATGGCGGATCTAGTAGTTGCATGTGTGTTTCATACGTTTATTTTGTATTGGAGTGTGTGTGTGTGGGTGTGTGGTTGTGTGTGGGAATTGTTAGTGTGTGACACACGTGGTTGAGTGGGGGCATGTTGGTTCTAAATAATAATAACAATAGGCATGAAGAAAATAACAAACTAAGTATAATAATAGAAATAAAAATGATAATAAAATTATACGCTATATGTGTAAGTGAGTGTGACTTTGTTTAATTTGTGTGTTGGTGTGTGTGTGTGTGTGTATGTGTGCGTCCGTGTGTGTTTGTTTGTTTGTATGTGTTTTGTTCTAAATTAATAATTAAAATAGGCATGAAGTAAATAACAAATAAATATAATAATTTAAAAAAAAATAAAAGTTTATAAATTATACGTTATATGTGTAAGTGAAGTGTGCAGTAATGTGATGTTATATATACTATGTAACTATATATTATATATTGAACATAGAGCTAATTAAATTATAATGTGGTGTGTTTAGTGGTGCTTAGTGAATGATATATATAACGGTTGTATTTTATATATGTGTGTATATGTTTCTAAATATAATTCGCGCAGGAATTAATTGAGCGCTTAGCTCAGTAGCGCACGCGGCTAGGCGGGAACGGCGGAATAAATTATTGCGCCTGCGGTAAGTAGCGCTCACGCGAGGGGGCGGCGGACGCGGCGGGACGCACCAGCGTGTGCGGGGTTGGCTGCCTTTAAGGCTGCCTTACTTAGCGGAATAATAATTATATTATAAAACCCTATTATCTAATTTAGGTGAGGATATGATGGGAGTGCTCAAATTGTCTGAGACTTCTGAGTGTTTATCTTAAGCTTATGAACTAAATTGTGATTTTATAATTAAAAATTAATTTATCATATTTAATAATAAGTGGAACCATTTTAATAATGCTGTATTCCTCTATAATAGTAAAAATCAGAAAAAATTTATCATAATAAAGAAAAAATAATTCATACACTTAGGTGAAATAAATCCATAAAAAAAAAACACATATCATTATAAATACATATGATTAAGTATCAACTTTTGTTCCATTCCGTTTAAAAAATTCCAACATAAACAGCTAATATAATCGGACCTATCGCAATACTTCTCATAATGAGTTGTGGGTTCTGAAAAGATAATAAATATACACGCATCCTGCTCAAATACAAGTTGAAAGAATTCTTACAAGTATCATTACAACTTGATAAAATATTTCAAAAGCAGCGTATCTGGAACGGATGGTATCAGAGTGAATAAAAATAATTCTCGACCAATCACATACGAGGTTATATAGAGATTAAGGAATACCCCGACCAATCACAAGTAAGGAAAAAATTTCCTTTTTACCTGCTTAAAGGAAGATCTTACCGATCCAGCATGTTTCAGTTGGAAATATATTTATAAAACATAATAATAACATTAATGATTCTTGTCCTATACTGAGAGATTACCTTTTGACCTGGTATTAGGAATAAATTAGCCCGTCTACAAAAAGGCTTATCCTAAATTTAGGCCTAAATTTAGGCCTAACGTAGTTATTGCACCACATTTTACAGAAAAAGGTCAGTTTGAAATATATTTTGACCTGGAATTAGGCTTAATTCGCCCCGGGTTACAAAAAGGATTATCCTAAATTTAGACCTAAAGTAGTTATTTCAACACATTTTACAGAGAAAATGAGGTCAGTTTCGTATCTGTAAGGAGTGAGGGTAGTTGTGTTTTCTCGTATACGTGATTGGATTGTACAATGTACATAGATATAATAATAATAATAAAGAAAACCCTCCGAATTATTTAAAAAACTTTTGGAAATATTTTTTAGTTAACAGTTCGATGGAAATATAAATGTAAGTGAAAATTGTTATTTTAAATAAAAACTTAGAATGAGATTTTAAAAATACATGTTATGTTAGCAGAGAGACTGTATATTTCTCACTATACTTATACATTGGCTAAAAGATTGATGATAAGCAGTAAGCAATTAGACAAAACGTGCATAGCTTGATGTATAAGAGGGGTGATAGGGGTCTGGCCTTACTAGATTTTACTGATTTATTGCTTTAAGGTACGTTAAAATATATGTTTTTAATAAAATTTCAATAAATGTTTTTAAAAAGTTATTTTAAAAACTTGATAGTTATAAAAAAATTTTATAAACGAAAAAAAAGTTGAATTAACAGTAATAAATAAATTCTTTTGTATTCAAAGATTAATGATGATTATATGATAGAAGTTTTAAGAAACATTTGACACACACTCTCTCACTGTTATATTTGAATGAGTAAATAAATGTTACGTTGGTTTAATTAAAAACATTAAAAATGTTTTTAATTAAATATACGTTATATGTGTGAGTGTGCGTGGGTGTATAAATATATTGTGTGTGTGTGTGTGGGTGTAAGTAAATCTGTGTGCGAGTGTAAGTAAATCTGTGTGTGTAAGTAAATCTGTGTATGAGTGTAAGGAAAATCTGTGTGTGTAAGTAATCTGTGTGATCTGCGTTTGTAAGTAAATCTGTGTGATGTGTTAAGTAAATCTGTGTGTGAGTTAAGTGTAAATGTAAGTGGTCTAGGATACAAAATGTAAGTGTACATAGTGAATGTGTGTATAAAGTATCATAGTGAATGTCTTGTATAAGTTGTAAGTGTGTGTTGTGTGTGACCGCATGTGTATAACTGTAAATGTAATGTCTATGTGAGTAAAATGTAAGTGTTCATAGTGATAATGTGTGTATAAGTGTACAATAGTAATGTGTGATATAAGTTGTAAGTGTGTGTGTGTGTGTCTGTGGTGTATGTGTGTGGGTGTGTGTGTGTGTGTATAATGTTTGGTGTGTGTGTGTGCGCACGCCTCACGTGTGTAGGGTGTTTAAATAATAATAACATAATAGGCATGAAGCTAAATAACACTAAGATAATAAAATAATTAAATAAAATAAAAATAATAAAAATAATAAATAAATAATATAAAAATAAATTAAAAATAATAAATAAAAAATAAATAAAAGTATTAAAACAAAATTAAAAACATAAATGTTAATAAATATTTGAAGTTTAAGTGCAGTAAAGCAAGAAAAGTTTTAAAACAGTTAAAGCAGAAAGTTAAAGCAGTAAAGCAGAAAGTTAAGCAGTAAAACATGAGTTAAAAGCAGTAAAAAACATGAGAGTTAAAGCAGTAAAGCAGAAAATCAGTCATACTAATCCCCCCTTTGGTGTTAGGTAACACCTCTATTGATTTACTGATTTACTGCTTTAGGGTATGTAAGTTAATGTATATATGTGATTAAAACGGTAAAACATATGAGTTAAAGCAGTTAAAACATGAGAGTTTGAAGCAGTAAAAAACATGAGTTTAAAGCAGTTAAAGCAGTAAAACAAAAGCATAATAATCCCCCCTAGGTGTAGGTAACACCTCTATTTGATTTACTGATACTGCTTTAAGTATGTAATTTAATAAATATGTCGAAGTATAAGCAAGGTTAAAAACATAAAGTTAAAACATGTAAAACATGAGTTAAAGCAGTAAAAAACAGATGTTAAAAGCAGTAAAGCAGTAAAAACAAAAGCATACTATCCCCTTAGGTGTTAGGTAACAACAAATCTTCTCTATTATGATTTTACTGATTTTACTGCTTTAAAAGTATGTAATGTTAATGTTTTAATAAAATTTCGTACAGTGTGTTAGTAAAATAAAATGTATTAATATATCAGACACTCTGGATTTTTTTTTCTTCCTTTCTCATTCCTATTCTTTTATTCATTATTTATATTTGCATAAACTTCTTAAATAGATTTCTAATTTTTAATGTTATTGGTCAGCTTTTCCTGGTTTTTGAGTGTAACTACATGGCCTCAGTACTCGACTTCAACTCATCAATTGTGAATTAGTCGCTGATGGAGCTTTACCCCAAACGCTCCTCTGGATACCGTTCCCTGAATGACTTCATTTTTTATTTAAGTAAAAGGTGTATATATATATATATATATATATATATTATAATATAATATATATATATATATATATATATATTTATATATATGTTGTGTGTGTGTGTGTGTGTTAGCGTAAGGATTGGTTGTGAGCTACGGCTGGTATTTAATGTATCAAGGTGGAGTATGTGTCTGGTATGTGTGCTTGTGTGTGTAAGGTATAGGTGTGAGCGTAAAGTGCCTATGTGGTAAGGGTGTATGTGTGATATAAAAAAGCGTTATGTGTGTGTGGTTATAAATAGGCCTAGCGGGAATCTGTGCGTGTGTGCATAAGTGTCATAGTGTGTGTGAGTGGGGTGTAGGTGTGAGCTAGGTTGGGTGTATGTATCTTGGCAGGGTCGGTAAGGGTGGGTGTGTGTATATAGGTGGTGTATGTGTACTAGGCATGGTGTGTGTGTAGGTCCGATGTGAGTGTAAAGTGTCTATGGGTGGGTGTATGTGTAAGTAGTGAATGTGTATATAAGTATCATATAGCGGAGGTGTGTGTGTGTGTGTGTATGTGTGAGTGTGGTAAGTATGTTTATATGTATGTGTGTGTGTAGGTGTGATAGCGATTTTACCTCTCTCTCTCTCTCTCGTTGATTATATATATATATATATATATATAATATATATATATATATATATTATATATATATAATATATAATATTATATAATATATATATATAATAATAATATATATTTATATATTAAATATATATATATATTATATAATATAATAAATATATAAAATATATAAAAATTGCAAAAATCGAGATTTGCCGCTTTTTCTTAAACTTTTTAATTATATGGAAATAGCTATTTTCCAAAAATTTTTGTATGCATTAAAAATGATTAATATTATAGTAACATTTGATTTATATATTAAAGGGCATTCAGACGGAGCCCAATTAGTTAAGTCCTATACACTTCCTTAAGAGGCTACGGGTCGAGTTCCAGTTCGGTTAGTGACTGGTATAGGTCACATTTTTTAAATTCCCACAATTCCTTTGTTCATTCTTGTGGGTGGGATGATTCGCATCAGAAGATAGAAGATGTTATGCGCAAGCGCATGTGCATATACATGTATGCGCAAACGTCTGTGCATATACATGACTAAGTAGTAGTATAAAATGACATGTGGCGACCATTCCTTAAAGAAGGCCCAATGGGTTCAGGATACCTGTGAAAACCTTCCAGAAAGAGTACAAGAGCAATATATATATATATATAATTATATATATATATATATATATATATATATATAATATATATATATATATATATAATATATATATATATAATATTATTATAATATAATATATATAATATATATATAATATAAAAAATATAATATATAGTGCTAGGCAAATTTGAAAATAGATTCAATGAAAACTATGTTATAGGGGATTGGGGAAGACCTCCTTGAAGAGCACAGACAGATAAAGCAAAGTCACGCGTGAATGGAATGGAATATATCCTTTACCAGAAGATAATCTATACTCTCT
>JABUQX010074475.1:40000-47500 GCA_015478945.1 Trachelipus rathkii | reverse complement strand
AGCGGTGATGAACTTTGAAAGCACCAATAATGATGGTTTCAGGGTAAAGTGAAGAAGGGAGAATGTGTTCTAATTTGGAGCTTAAGTAGTAGAAGAATTTAGGATAATCAGTTGAATTAACTAACCTAACTTAACCTAACCTAACCTAACCTAACCTAACCTAACCTAACCTAACCTAACCTAACCTAACCTACCCAAACCAAATCAAACCTAACCCTAACCTAACCTAACAAACAAAATAAATAACCTAACCTAACTAACCCTAACCTAACCTAACCTAACCTAACCTAACTTAACTTAACCTAACCTAGACAGATATGCAGAACAGGTGAATTTAGCAATAGATGGACAGGATAGATTGAGCCATAAGGTAGAAATTCCTAAGACCCCAAATCAGAGACACGAGATCAAACATCATTGGACACATAGGAACTTGCCTTCCACCGGGCTCAATCGATAGAGCGACAGAGTCACATGGCAAGGGCCCGGGTTCGATCCCTAGTCCGAATCCTAGGTAGAAACTACCTAGAGAAGTTCCCTTCCTTGAATAGGGCTAAGCCCGTGAGGCGTGAGCTCAATCATATATATATATATATATATATATATATATATATATATTATAATATATAATATATATATATATATTATATATTATATATATTATATATATATATATATATATATACTTATATATAAATTTATATATATATAATATAATATAGTTTGGTGTCAGAAAGCTCAAAACGAACGGAATTTCGGTTGAGATAAGAGATGAGGTTTAGAGGAGGAGGGGTGATGTTCAACAAAATGGAAATTAGATTTAAAACAGAGAAATGTAGAAATTTATAAGAAGAACTGCTTTAGAACAGCCATCAAATCGGAACGGCCTAACCCACACCGGAAAATCGTCAACTACTAATATATATATAATATATATATATATATATAATATATATATATATATATATATATATATATATATATATTATATATATATATATATATATATATATATTAATATATATATATATATATATATATAACATGTGTGTGTGTTTGTGTGTATGTGTGTTAGGTGTTTGTGTGTGTGAGTGCGTGATTGTTTTTAAAGTAGGTGTGTGTGTGTGGTGTGTGCGTGTGTGTGGTGTGTGTTGTGTGTTGGTGTGTGGTGTGTGTGTGTGTGGTGTGTGTGTGTGTGTGTGTGTTAGAAAACGAATAATAGCAATTACCTAAAATAAAAAGTAATTTTGCTGTTAACGATACTGTGATAACGATTTTGGGCTTGGTGAAATATTTTCAAAGAATTCAAATTAACAACAAAAAACTATATATATAATTTTATATATATATATCATTATATATATATATATATACTATATATATATATATTATATATATATATATATAATTATTATATATATATTATATATATGATATATATATAATATATTATATATATATATATATATATTATATATATCGTTACATCATTACTTCTATCTATGTTGACGACCTGGCTCTATACATTGCCGGTGCCAGACTGCCATTTATTGAACGTCAACTCCAACTAACTATTGAGAATATTTCACAAGGGGTAACTCTCATGGCTTCCATTTATCATCCACCAAAACCTTAGTAGTACTATTTAGGAAAAAATGGAGTCAAAGAACTTGCCACCTTCCTCCAGCGAACCTAATCTTATATGGTTCATCCATTCCTGTAACTTCACAAGTTTTTCACAAGTCAAATTTCTAGGGCTCTGTAGATGACCACCTAGCATATGCACCGCACATTAAACTTCTGAAAACTACTTGTCATCGCGTGCTTGACTTATTACATCATCATACTTCAAACTTTTTGGGTGCTGATCGCAGTCCCTTTTATGTCTCCACTTCGCCCTAATCCGGCAGAAGTTGGACTATGGCTGCATAGTATATGGTCAGGCTTTCCCAACTCTTCTACATCTGTTGGATGCTATCCAAAATCTCCACAGGAACCCTCCGATCTTTCCTTCGGGTGAGCCTTGAAGTTGAATCCGATGTGATACTACTTTCTCCTCGAAGGGTATACATCATGTGCACAAGTATCTCTGCTTTCAAACACCTATTCAGTGTGCTCTGACACCGATTCTGCGAGAGATACCTCAGAATCCTCACTACCGGCCATTTACAAACACCAAACACAGTTAATAACATCCTTAACTTCCTCAACATCTCTTTGCAAAAGGTGCTATTTCTTGCTCCCACAATCTGCCTATTCTTGACCTCTCTCTCTCTCTCTCTCTCTCTCTCTCTCTCTCTCTCTCTCTCTCTTCTCTCTCTTTCTCTCTCTCTCTCTCTCTTCTCTCTCCTCTCGCATCTACGGAATCTTGCCACCGCTGGCTTATTAAAGGCATCGTTTTTTGTCTCATTCCGCAGTTCACGGTGGATTTACTCCAGTGCTTACTGACGGCTCTAAAACAGGGGATAGTGTGGGTGCGTCTGCCTGTCATTCTGATTCGCCAACCTCTCCCACATACCCTCCCTCTCATGCTTCAATTTTTTATGGCAGAATTAATGACTATGATGATTTGCCCTCTTTATCGTTTAAAAACGGAAGTACTGGCTATTTATTCACATTTCGCTCACGTAGTTCAGGCGCTTAAAGCCCCCTATTTTAAAAATACAATGGTATCGGCTATACAACAATTTATTCGACTGCTCCACTTTCGCAAGAAACAAATTACACTATGTTGGATCCTCTCTCACGTAGGGGTATCGCTGACAGAGAGGAAAAATGGCAGCCTCCTCTTTCCGTAGCTGTTCTAGGTACCTCCCGGATGCCATTCTACAAGGTCGCCTTCCATCAAACTGATTATTTTCTTGCTCTCCGACAAGGGTTCCGGTCTTACTGGCAGGACTGCTAGTTGAGTGATCAGCGAGGGGCGAAACCTACAAATATAAAGCCGAACATTGGTGAGTGGTCTTCCTCTCGCCGACGAAAGCCCTTGCACAAGGTTATACTTGCATGCCTCTGTATTGGCCACACCAATGTCATTCACAGCCACTACATGTCATGGGATCCTCCTCCCATCTGCAAATTTTGTCGTCGTCATACCCCGCAATCTGTTCACCATGTCTTCATTGATTGCCCTCAACTGGACCCCATTTGCCGTCATCATTTTCCTATCTTATGATTCATAACATGTTAATGGTAAACACTTAATGGTTATCGCACATCTTGTCTGAATCCTCCCACTTCAAAAGTAATTCTATTTTTTCCTATCTCCTGGAACTGAATATTCTTCACAACATAAAATTTTGTTATGAAATATCAGGGCTATATATAATATAAGGACATTCTTTTTTATTTTTATTTTTATTTATTTTTTGACTAATGATTCATTACGCCACCTAAATTTTCTTTTGCGACATTTAAAATAAGTATGAGCCAGGACACACCCATGGGGTTGATTATTCAATCCAGTATGGCCGCTTCTATGTGCCATGGTGGGTTAATATAAAAACTCAATATTATATATATATATATATATTATATATATATATATATATATATATATATTATATATATATATATATATATATATATATATATATAATGCGTGGTGTGGGGAGAGAGTGTAGTCTCTGTGGGGCGTGTGTGTGTGTAGGTGGTGGTGTGTGTCTGCGTGTGCGCGGGTGTGTAGGTTAGGTTTGTGTGTAGGTGTGTGTTGCGTGTGTATGTGTGTAGGTGTGTGTTAATTATAAAACATCTATAGCAATTACACGAATAGTAAAGAGCAATTTTGTTGAAAAGCAATACCTTCGATTTCTATTTTGGTTTGTGAAATAAAGTTTTTCATGAGTTAAAATTGACAACTGAACAAAAGCTTCTCATAATTCACAATAAATCACAAATATTATTATATATATATATATATATTAAATTATATTTTAAAAATAAATTATAAAAATTATAATATTATCATATATATATCTATATTTATATGTTTATAAATATTTAGTTCAAAGCTATGATTGTAAATATATAAATAAATTTATATTTAAAATATTTATAATTTCAAATTTGCACGGCATAGCCCTATACTTCTCATGGTAATTGATACTATGACCGTCTGTATATATATATATATATATATATATATATATATATATATATATATTATATATATATATATATTATATATATATATATATATGTGTGTATGTGTGTGTGTGTATGTATGTATGTGTGTGATCAACATGATGTAGTTGTTATAACTGGTTTTAATAATTAACTCTCTTAAGTCTTAGTTTAATTTTCAATGACTGATTTACCCAAGTACTCATTCTAGGTCAAGCTCTGAATCGAGAATTGAACAAAGAGTTTCTGTAGAGAGCAATCGACCGCCTCATAGTTCGAACAAAAATGTTAGACATTTTTTTTATCATTAGAGAATTGGTGTAAGAAGAAACGTTCGGTTGGTTCTGATCTAAATTATCGTCAAATGTGAAAATGGGGACTAGCCCACAGGGTCGACAAGAAAAAGGGTTGGCAGGAAAAAGGGTCGTAACGACATAAAAAAAATTCCCGTACAGCCCGCCGCAAGCGTTAGGTTAGGTTAGGTTAGGTTAGGTTAGGTTAGGTTAGGTTAGGTTAGGTTAGGTTAGGGTTAAGGTTAGGTTAGGTTAGGTTAGGTTAGGTTAGGTTAGGTTAGGTTAGTTAGTTAGGTTAGGTTAGGTTACGAGGTTAGGTTAGGTTAAATTAGGTTAGGTTAGGTTAGGTTAGGTTCGGCTAGGTTAGGTTAGGTTTGATTAGGTTAGGTTAGGTTCGGCTAGGTTAGGTTAGGTTAGGTTAGGTTAGGTTAGGTTAGGTTAGGTTAGGTTAGGTTGGTTAGGTTAGGTTAGTTTGTTAAGTTTTGTTGGATTCATAAAAGAAACTCTAATAACCAGATTTTTTTTACAATATCAACTTTGAACTGTTGTTCATATTCCCTGTCGCCCATTTGGTACTGTCTTCGTGAGTACTTTGGGAAGTTGTAGAGGGGTTGGCCCTTGCCAAAAGGCAACCACATTCGACACTATTCTTCCAAAGAGAAAGAAGCGAAGCTCCAAAGTGCCAATGCCAAAAGACTGAGAAAGGATCAAACCATACCAGAAATGGTATTGACCTAATGGAAGAGGACTCGTTTACAACCTCCAACCCTTCTACCTCTCCTCTTCCGTTTATGAAAGACATAACCAAAATTAGATAAATGTAAAGTTCAGTTTTAATTTTTTATTATTAATGTTAATTTATTAGTTATTTCTAATGTATCAGAAATTTTAGTACATTAATATATTATTTATTATCGTTTCTTATTTGTCTCTATACGATATCTTTTGGTGAGCTGAATTCTATTAATTATATTTTCAGTATTTCAACGATATATATATAATATATATATAATATATATATATATATAATATATTATATATATATCTATATTATTATTAAATATATATATTATATATATATATAATATATATATTATATATATATATATATATATATATATATATATATATATATATTATAAGGGTGTCCCAGAATGAAACGGCGTAACTTTATATACGGGTACATTGATGAAAAATAGGAGCATAACACTCTCTACATGTATGCTCGGTAACGCTTTGTCACATAGTTATTAGTGATGGAGCCAACCTAAGAAGATGGGAATACGGTAATGCGATTACAGGTTCCATAAACAACAGATTGCATATCTTTTTTCACGGCATTATAATACAACAATTACAGGTTACAATAGGTTGTTGCAAAGTTTTGCACACCAGCTCTGATGCATGCACGTCCACCTACGTAAGTAAAAACGGACATTTGTCGCCGACGGCATTCATCTCCTGGTTGTGGTCTTCACACGATTGCCTGATTCTTTCCTCCAGTTCCCGAACGTCATTGACTGGGATGATTTATTCGACACCTTGGATTGTGCCCCAGACAAAGAAGTCCAATGGTGTGAAGTCCGGCGAGCGTTTAGACCAAGCAACAGTGCCTCCCGACCTATCCATCGTAAAGGGTAGTTAGTATTAAGCCAGGTGAGTGTGTCTCTGTGTAAAGTGAGCTGGGCACCCATCACTGAAAACATACATGTGACGGGTACTTTAACAATGGTATGTACATCCTCAAGGAAAACTTGAACTCCATTCCGGAGGATTTTTACTATATTTTCTGAAGCTTCAGGGCAGTCAGGTAGAAATAGGGGCCGAGGAGATTGTGCAATCCTAGCTACACATTATATTTAAATTCGTGCTGGTAATGGTGCTCCCTGATTGCATGAGGATTCTCCAGCGCCCACACGTGACTGTGCCTCTGGTTGTGAGTGCTACGTCTACTCGTCTATTGAAGATAGCTTCGTCCGTCCATAGCACCGACTCTGGGAAACGTCTGTTCGTGCTACACTGCACGATTAACCATTCACAGAAGTCGCGTCGACGTGCTTTGTTGGTGGACAGTAAATGCTGTATACGTAGCAAATGATTTGCATGACGTCATCTGCCGCCATTGTTCTCCATATTGCTGAACGTGGAGCAGCAAGTTCGGCCGCCGCTCTACGTACACTCGATGACGAATTTGCATCAAAACACCAGAGAATGTCATTGGCATGATGGCGGTGCCAAAATACCGCATAAAATCTATTCGCTATGCCAGCCGGCCTAAATGTCCCAGTATCACATAGTTGCTGCTACGTCCCCGTGAAAACAAACTTGTGCGTCAACCGTCTCATTGGATACCGCACGCAATATGCACGCCGCGCCTCACTTGCATTCCCGTTACACAATCCGAACACGTACACATCGCCATACTCCCTGTTGGAATACTTGTGGGGTATCGAAAAACCTAAAAACCTAAAAACTTAACAACTTAACCTAAAATGACCTAACAACCTAACCTAACTTAACCTAACCTAACCTAACCTAACCTAACCTAACCTAACCTAACCTAACCTAACCTAACTAACCTAACCTAACCTAACCTAACCTATAACCTAACCTAACCTAACCTATCCTAACGCCTGCGGCGGGCTGTACAGGAATTTTTTTTGATGCTGTGTCGATCATATGACCTGTCGCCTATTTTCCCTGTCGAACCATTTGGGCTAGTCCCCACTGTATCAATTAAAAGCTTCTAATGTTTGTACTCCACATGAATGTCAACAGAAATGAGCGTAATACAATGACACTGGATATTATCGCCAACTTGAAGACTATGAAATGTTTCACCATTGGTATCGAACCATCATATTGTATAGTCCAATTAGAAAGCTAATTTTTATTTCACCTTTCGTAGTATTACTTCCTTTACAGATTCTCCTTTTACGCTTTCGACAGGCACTAGGCTAATGCAACAGGCACTGATCTAAGGCAACAGGCACTAGGCTAAAACAACAGGCCCTGATCTAAGGCAACAGGCACTAGGCTAAAGCAATAGGCACTAGGCTAAAGAAAGCTTCACGAACCACAAAAT
>JABUQX010074475.1:27500-30000 GCA_015478945.1 Trachelipus rathkii | reverse complement strand
TAATATATTAGATAAAAATAAAAATATAGATTAGGTTCATTACTATACTGTATATAATATGAATATTAAAATATGTTTAATATTATATTATTATTATATATATGACACATACATATTTTATATATATATTATATATATATGATATTAATATATTACTATATATATATATATATATATATATAATTTTACGTTAGCAATCAAATAATTATTATTATTATTATTATTATTATTATTATTATTATTATTATTATTATTATTATTATTATTATTATTATTATTATTATTATTATTATTATTATTATTATTATTGAGCGCCTTCTAAATTACCAATAAGGTCATGAGTGCCATTTGAATTTGGCATGAAAAATGGTGCCTCGACTAAAATGGAGAAATCTGAACGTCGTAACTGAATTATTATTCATAAAAGCAAGAACGGTCGCGCAATTTCGCAGTTGGGCACTTCTTAATAAACACGACTCACCGAGGCACGCATGCGCCAGTGCCAACAGTTGAAAACAATAAAATTAGGAGTAACATTTGTGCCAACAGCATAAACAACACTAAAAATACTTGCAACAAATATTATACAAAACAAGTTAATGGAAAATAGTAAGGGAATAATTATTATAGTAACACCTTCAGTATCACCCTGTGGGTTACCGGGACTGTTACCCTGTGATATACCCCTTGGATCCTAGAGCAATAGCGTCCCCAGGAGTGGAGGGGACTTAATTTTCCAGAATACAGTTTTTTTTTTTTTTTTTTTTTTTTTTTTTTTTCATTTGAAAATTTTTATTTCCTCAAAATTTCGAAAGCGGGGATGGGGGAAGAGAAGGGGTTGTAGCCTCTCTGTTCCCCCTAATGCGTTCCCCACTTTTGTAAGGTGAATGACGGTAAAGACTTGACAATCAATAAAACCCCATCACTATCACTAATATCACATCAATACCATTGCTGATGATTAACACTAATCATCAAAATTAAAACCATCAAATAATAATAATAATAATCATTTAATCAATAATAATAATAATAATAATAATAATAAAAATTATTACTTAAATAATATAATAACAAAATAACATTATAATGAATAATAAAAATCAAATAATTAATTAATAATAAAATAATAAATATTACAAAAAGTTTAGTATTGGATAAACATCGTCAAATCTTAAAATTATTTATACAAATTTAATCAGTAGGAAGGCTGGGTTACAGATTATTTATAAGTAATAATATATATATATATATATATATATATAAATATATATATATATATATATATATATATATTATATATATATATTAATATTATATATATATATATATATAATATATATAATATATTATAATTTATATATTGTATTAATATAAATATATATAATAATATATAATATAATAATATTATAATTATATAAATATATTTATATATATAATATTATATATTTATTATATATATATATATATAATTATAATTGCAACCTCCTGTGGCAAACCATTAAAATTTTCAGTTACGAACCGGAACCCGGGAATTAGCCGGAATCACAAAAAAAAATTCCGGCCGACGCAAACTTCCGCCGGAACGGGAAATTAATTTCTTATGAACTTTCCTTTAAATTAAAAAGAAATTGTTTAAAAAATATATATAACTTTCAACTAAATCTTATATTTTATTTAGTTTCAACCGCCACTTCCAATGGCAACATATGGAAATCATCATGAGAGGAAATATCTTGGAAAGTCCAAATATGTTAATTAGTAAAAAGGCTGAAGGAGTTCTTGTATTTTTATAGAACAGGGGAAATCACAAAAGAGGCATGATCCAAGCCAGTGAAATAAAGGTTGAGTTTTGAGGAGGTGTTTCTCCCCAAAAAGAGTGGTTGATCAATGACCCCAAATCAACAGAAAATAAGGAATTTTTATCGCAATGATAACCAAATTCCCGATTCACAAGTCAACTGCAAGACAGGGATTCATTAGAAACTTATTCCCATCTTCAACCCAAAAATATTCTTATTCCTAGTAGAAAATATTTTGTAGAGAAAAAAAATGTTACCATCAATACAGGAAAACTGAGGATCAGCCTGTTATTGAGAAGTTTATCTAAAGCTGATCAGATATCATTTACTAACAGCTATATAGAAAAATAAATTAATTCAAACGACTCATTGATTTTCTCTTTTTTTACTGTACTCTGACTTACCAGAGCGGAGTTTGATAATAAAATGGACTTATTGTAACCTCAATATGCAGTATTTTCCAGGTTCTCATTTCTGGAATTAAAATCACTATGAGTTTTTTGAAATTTAGCGTTGAATAATTGGGGGGAAATTTCTCTAACATATCCATTTGTGATTTTCCTTCGAGATGGAAGCATAGTAACATTTGAAACTTGGAACTGATTTAGCAGGATAAACAAGTTTTTCTTGTTTTTTAATTTCATAAACATTCAATTTTTTTTTTAAAGATTGCCTTATTTTCCAAGCCAAAACAGTGT
>JABUQX010074475.1:20000-22500 GCA_015478945.1 Trachelipus rathkii | reverse complement strand
AAATTGTGGTCCTGAATTCTTGGGTATCGTCCTGCGTTCAAGTACTGTACCCATCTTTGTACCATTTTTTGACGTCTTGGCGTTGGTCTCCCGCCAACCTGTTACCATTAATAATAATAATATACTAATAATAATAATAATTAATAATAATAATAACAATAAATTAATAATACATAATAATATAATAATAATAATAAATAATAATAATAATAATAATAATAATAATATAATAATAATAATATATAATAATAATAACAATAATAATAGTGAAAATATTGATAAATCTCACCTTGGCCCTCCAAAACAACAGTGCCACCAGGGCATACACGAACCTGACTAGGAAGGCCACTTAGCCATACTTTGGACCTCAAAACCTTTCTGCAACGAGTTGGTCCTGGGAGTTCAATTGCTGCCTCACCCCATCCATAGTTGTATCTCGGAGTAAACTTTCTGAAGAGGTATTCCCGATCGGTTTTCATGTGGTAGGCATCGAAAGAAGTAATGGGCAGATTACCCTAACTGAAAAAATAAATATCGTCTTAGAGATATAGAGTTAGTGTAATGCCAAAAGGAATAAAATATAATTTCAATTTTAATTTTAAAAGAAGAAAGTACGGAAGAAAAGATAGGAACTTTAAAATACATCTCTAAGTAGATTAGGATATAATAGATATTAAGTATATAAGTATAAAATAATTTGCATGACTATACTTACTAATTAAAAAAATATAAAGTAACTGATAAAAATATGAAATTGTGGTAAAATCAATTATAAAAATTAAATAAATTAATAAATAAATAATCCCTTAACCTAATCCCTTAAGTAATCCTCTCAACTACAAACACTATATTCCCCACCTTAACAAAAAGAAAAAACTAATTATAAAATAATTCTATCATAAGAATTAGATATAAATAAAACACATTTCAGGTACAAAAACCTCCTGCCATCGAGCTCCTCTCATCTGTTAAGATCCAAGCCTCTGCTTTGTAAGCTGTAACGGGCGCCCACAGAGTGCTCTGGCTTTCATTGTCCATTGCTTAAAGATACCCAGTTTTTACCCACAATCTGTGGCTTCGAGGACACCCAACTTTTTCCCGGAACATCTGCATTCAATATATTATATATATATAATATAGTATATATATAATATATATATAAATACTATGATATATATATATATATAATATATATTATATATATATATATATATATATGAATAATACATATCAGGGTGTGGAGAGACTTGCCCACAAAACACTTAAAAGTAAATTTCATTTTAACTATATACTTTGCATGCTTAACATCTTTTTAATAATAATAATAATAATAATAATAATAATAATATATAATAATAATAATAATAATAATAACTATAATAATAATAATAATAAATAATAATAATAATATAATGAATTATAACAGTAATAATAATTAATAACAAATAATAACAGTAATAAAATATAATAATCATTAATAAATAATAATAATTAATAATAATAATAATAATAATAATAATAATAATAATAATAATAATAATAATAATAATAATAATAATAATAATAATATAATAATAATATAATAATAATAATAATAATAATAATAATAATAATAATAATAGATAATAATTAATAATAATAATAATAATAATAATCAATAATAAATAATAATAATAATATAATAATAAATGATCCATAATAAATAATTAATAATATAAGATTATAATAATAATAAATAATAATCTAAAATAATAATAATAATAATAATAATAATAATAATAATAATATAATAATAATAATAATTATAAAAATAATACCTCGTAATGTACTGCCCGATGCGTATCTTCGGATAATAAAACAAACAGCTATAAGGGTCCAGAAATAAGGCAACAGGTTTTTAGCAATATATTTACAACACATATAAAATATCAATAATAATAATACATAATTAATACATATAATAATATAATAATAATAATAATAATAATAATAATAATAATAATAATAATAATAATAATAATAATAATAATAATAATAATAATAATAATTAGTCTTGTCTTTTTTCAAAAAGGACGTTGAGTTACTGGATTAGTACATAGGGTCCCGACTTAATATTACTTTCAGAAAATGGATCCTGTTCCAAAACTTAGTGGTCCCAGTTTTACATAAATTAAAATAAAAAAACTCGGAAGAATTCACTTAATGAAATATGTTCCTTATAAGCAAGAACATTATTACCACATTCGTCAGAATGTTTTAGTTATCTAAAAGTTTTAAAGAATTCAACTCAAGACCAATATTATGTATATATATTTAAAAATAAAATTACATTCCAGTTTCAAAACCCTTTAAAATGCATTGTATAGTAGGATAGTGTGGTGGAAGGTTGATAAAAATATGAGTTAATTAAATCTCCTAAAATGTCCTATAAGATATTTTCATATAGAACGTGCAAAAATGTAAGTCACAAAAAAAGGTATATATACGCCTATATCTCCAA
>JABUQX010074475.1:5000-15000 GCA_015478945.1 Trachelipus rathkii | reverse complement strand
AATAAAAATTCCAAAAAAAAAAAAAAAAAAAAAAAAAAAAAAAAAAAAAAAAAAAAAAAAAATCAAAACATTGAACTTTTTTTTTTTATTATTATTATTTTTTTTTCAAATATTGAAAGGAAAATTTATTTAAAAGTGTTTATTTCAGATACGAACTCTACTACGTTGGTCTTACCGCCTTTATCTTACACCGTCTCTTATGTGTACATTACAAAGGTTTACTAAATGAGAGTCTGTATAGGCTTATAGGGTTCACTTTAAAGTATTCTATATATTCTACATACTCTATATATTCTATAGATTCTATATACAACCACATTAACAGCCCTGGCGCTAAGCATTTGATTTTTATTTCTATTAAAAAGTGATGACAATCTTTAAAAACCAAATTTGTAGAGAAAGTTCACAGAGAAAACAAAGCCTAAGGACAAAATGGAGATAGTTTCACTGATAGGGTGGTGAAAGCCCTTCTCTCGGGAAGGGATGAAACTCAAGGAAAAAACATAAGTATTCTTTTTAATTATTCTAGTAGTAAAACTAAAGGTGAGCGCATACCAAAATCATAAAAAAAAGCGATCAAAAGAAGAATGGTCATCATACCCATTGTCGGCAGCTGTACCAACATTTATACTAATATACTAGCATTTACTGCGAACTGGGACCAGTTTGGACATTTGAAAAAAATCTTGTTATTTAGAGTATCTCTAACGAATCCAACAAAGCTTAACAACCTAACTTAACCTAACTAGCCTAACCTAACCTAACCTAACCTAACCTAACCTAACCTAACCTAACCTAACCTAACCTAACCTAACCTAACTTAACCTAACCTAACTTAACCTAACTTAACCTAACTTAACCTAACCTGACCTAACCTATCCTAACGCCTGTGGCGGGCTGTACATGAATTTTTTTTTGATATTGTGTAGACCTTTTAACTGTCCACCATTTGGGATAGTCCCCACCAGTTTATATAACTAGAACCTTTCATTTATTTAATTGGACCAGCTCGTGCAAAGGCACTGGTCAAACTGCGGGAGTAGTAACAAGGGGATTTCGGACACAAATGACCTTGACCACCTACCTGACCTTGACCTTTTTTGAACCCAAATTTTTACCTGACCTTGACTGACCTTGACCTTTTTGGGCCTTTACCTTTTTTGGCCTTGACCTTTTTTTTTTACCAACTCCTTTTTGGTCTTCCATGGGTCAATTTTGGCCCACGGTATTTTTCGGGAACTCTAATTTTTTGGCAACCCTAATTTTTTTTGGCAACCGTAATTTTTAGGAACCCTTCGAAGAAGGGTTGCGCCAAACGGTTGCGTTAGCAACCGTTGTACGTACCCCACCCTAATTTTTTCGACCATGGGTCAATTTTTGCCCACGGTAATTTTTGATCTTCATTTAGGGGCTTAGCCCTTTTTTGATGTCTTAACCTTATTGTTTCGAATCCGCAGCACCCGCAGGTGCGACCCACAAGCCCGCCGCGTTTTCCCGCCGCCGCGTTTTCCCGTCACGCCATCGAGCACCCGCCCGATCGCGTCCCGCCCGCCATGAACAGCGGTTACATCCGCCGACCTTGTGTTCACATCCCTCCTTGTACCCCGTCTCACCAGACCCGTCCCGCCACCCATCTGCAACACACACAACACACACACACACACCTGGAATATATAAACATTTTATTTTACTACAAATTGTACGAATTTTATTAAAAACATTAATATTCTATACAAAACCTTAAAGCAGTAAATCAGTAAATCAATAAGTCAAACCTTACACCTAGGGGGGATTAGTATGCTTTTGTTTTACTGCTTTACTGTTTTAAAACTCATGTCTTTATCCTAGCTTTAACTTATTTTATGATTTTGTACTGCTTTTAATTATATGTTTTACTGCTTTAAACTCACAGTTCATTAACATACATACCTTTAAATCAGTAATCAGATAAAATCAATAGAGGTGTACCTAACACCTAGGGGGGTAGTATGCTTTGGTTTTACTGCTTTACTGCTTTTAACTCATTGTTTTACTGCTTTAACTCACTTGCTTTACTGCTTTAACTTATAGGTTTTACTGCTTTAACTCACATGATTTACTGCTGATTTTAAAGCAGTAATCAGTAAATCCCAATAAGAGGGTTACCTAACCCTTAAGGGATTAGTTTATAGCTTTTGTTTTTCTGCTTTACTGCTTTTAACTTTTCTGCTTTTACTGCTTTAACTTTCTGCTTTACTGCTTTAACTTTTCTGCTTTACTGCTTTTAACCTATTCTGCTTTACTGCTTTACTTCTTTAACTGCTTTTACTCATATGTTTTACTGCTTTAACTCATATATTTATTAACATTATGTTTTTTAATTTTGTTTTTAATATTTTATTATTTTTATTATTCATTTTTATTATTATTTTATTTTATTATTTTATTATTATTTTTTATTTTTATTATTTATTTTATTATTATTCTTTATTATACTTGTGTTATTTACCTTCATGCTATCTGTTCATTATTATTAGAAACACACATTACACACACCACGCGGTCACACACCACACACACACACACACACACCACACACACACACACACACACACACACACACACACAGATTACTTACACTCACACACATATTTACTTACACACGCAGATTTACTAACACATATTAACGTATAATTTATTTAAAAACATTTTATGTTTAATTAAACACGAACATTTATATTACTCTTTCAAATATAACTAAAATTATTTTCAAGTTCTTAAAACTCTGATAAAAATCAATCATTATCTTGACAAAGAAATTATTATTAACTGTTAATACTTTTTGTTCATAAATTTTAACTATCAAGTTTTAAAAATAACTTTTACTAAAATTTTATGAAACTTTTATAAAAACATATATTTGTACGTACCTTAAAGCCAATAAATTCGTAAGTCAGCCCCTAGCACCCCTCAACACCAAGCTATGCACGTTATGTTCTAATGACTTACTGCTTTACATCAACTTTAGCCATGTAAAAAGTATAAAATAACAAAATAAGTTCTTCTCTGCTAACATAACATGTATTTTATTAAAATCTTTCTAAGTTCTTATTTAAAATAACAATTATTCACTTCATTTATATTTTTCGCTCGATGTTAACTAAAATATTTCAAAGTTTTTAAATAATTCGGGGATTTTTCTTTATTATTATTATTATTATGTATCTATGTACATTGGAAATCCATTCACGACGAGAAAACACAACAACCCGGACTCCTTACAGATACGAAACTGACCTCTCTCTGTTAAAAATGTGTTGAAATAACTACTTTAGGTCTAAATTTAGGATAATCCTTTTTTTAACCCGGGGGGATTTAGGCCTAATTCCAGGTCAAAATATATTTAAAACTGACCTTTTTCTGTAAATGTGATGCAATAACTACGTAAGGCCTAAATTTAGGCCTAATTTAGGATAAGCCTTTTTGTAGAAGGGCTAATTTAATCCTAATACCAGTCAAAGGTAATTCAGTAAGACAAGGATCATTGTTAGTTATTATTTTTATAACATATATTTCAAACTGAAGCATGCTGGATCGGTATAAGATCTTTTAAGCAGGTAAGAATGAAAATGTTTTCCTTAACTTGTTGATTGGTCGGGAGTAGTTTTCCCCTGAGTTCATAAGCTAACCACCAGGGCTCAGAATGAGCCCCCACCCCAAAGGCAGCCAACCCCGCACCCGTAGGTGCGTCCCGCCGCGTCCCGCCCGCCGCGGTGCGCCCGCAGGCGCCAATATTTCCGCGTAACCGCCCGCCGCGTGCGCCCGCAGGCGCAATATTTCCGCGTAACCGCCGCCGCTTGCGCCCGCAGGCGCAATATTCCCTCGCGAATTATTATTTAGAACACATACACAACACACACCACACACACACACACACGCACACATACACACACACACACACACACACCCACACTCACTTACACATATAACGTATAATTTATTAAACATTTTATTTTATTTTACTTAGTGTTATTTACTTCACGCCTAAGTGAATTATTATTTAGAACACACATACACGCACACGCACACGCACCACATACAACCACACACACATACACACACACAACACACACAACACACACACACTTACACATTTAACGTATAATTTATTAAAACATTTTATTTTTATTTTATTTTTATAAACTCTACTGTATTTACTTTATACACGCACACACACATAGACACACATACACACACACACTCACATACACACACACATACACACACCACACATACGCACTTACACATACGCACCCACCCACTCGACATTTACACTTATACACTTTGATGCCTCAGCTTTTGTGGCCTCAACATTGATGGCCTCAGTTTATGATGCCTCCAACTTTTGATGGCCTCAGCTTTGATGCCTCAGCTTTGATGCCTTCAACTTTAATAACTTAGCTTTGGTACCTCAGCTTTGGTGGTTTCATCTTTGATGACTCATCTTGATGGGGTTCATCTTTGATACCATCTATATTGATGGTTCATCTTTAAGCAGTTACACCCCCCTACCATAGACACTTACACTTAACTTATACCACACATACCACTATATCGTCTTATTCACACATCGCACATACACATAGACAACTTACTTACGCTCTCCCATAGACGGCTTACACTAATCACGCACTAATAGATTTCTAGATATAGATTTCTAGAGTCTATAGATATTCTAGACTATAGATTTATAGACTCCAATATTCATATATATATATATTATATATATATATATATTAGTGTGTGTAGTGTGAGTGTAAGCGTCTATGGAGGAAGCGTAAGTGTCTTATGGTGTATGTGCGTATGTGGATAAGAGATATTGTGTATGTGTGGTATAAGTGTAGTGTAAGTGCATGGTAAGTGTAACTGCTATAAGATGAACCATCAAATATAGATGGTATCAACGAGACGCCATCAAAGATGGAAGTCGTCAAAACGAATGAACCACCAAAGCTGAGGTACCAAAGCTAAGTTATAAAGTTGACGCATCAAAGCTAAAGGGCATCAAAAAGCTGCAGGCATCAAAGTGGAGGCATCAAAATATCATCAAATTTGAGGCATCAAAAGCTGAGGCATCACCAACAGTTGAGCAATCAAAATATCGAGTGGATGGGTGCGTATGTGTAAGTGCGTATGTGTGTGTGTGTGTGTGTATGTGTGTGTGTATGTGCGTGTGTGTGTGTATGTGTGTTCAAAATAATAATAACAATAGGCATGGAAGTAAATAACCACTAAGATATAATAATAAAATTTAAAAATAAAATGTGTTTATAATTATACGTTATATGTGTAAGTGAGTGTGCGTGGTGTGGTGATGTGTATTGTGTGTTGTCGTTGTGATGTGTGCGTGGTGCGCGTGCGTGTGGCGTGTATGTGTGTTTCTAAATAAGGTAATAACAATAGGCGTGAAGTAAATAACACTAGTTATAATGATAAATAAAATGTTTTATAAATTATACGTTATATGTTGTAAGTGAGGGGTGTGGTGTGTGTGATGTGTGGTGTGGTGTGTGTGTATGTGTGCGTGTGTGTGTGTGTATGTGTGTTCGTAAATAATAATTCGCGAGGGAATATTGCGCCTGCGGGCGACCGCGGCGGGCGGGACCGCGGAAATATTGCGCCTGCGGTCGCACGCGGCGGTGCGGTTACGCGGGAAATATTGCGCCTGCGGGCCGCACGCGGCGGGCGGGGACGCGCGGGACGCACCAGCGGGTTGCGGGGTTGGCTGCCTTTGCGGGTGTGGCTCATGCTGAGCCCTGGTGGTTAGCTTATTAACTAGTGAATTAATTCGACCAATCACAAGTAAGGAAAACATTTCATTCTTACCTGCTTAAAGGATCTTTCCGATTCCAGCATGTTTCAGTTTGAAATATATTTATAAAAATAATAATAACAATGTTTCTTTCTATACTGGAATACCTTTTGACCTGTGTATTAGGAATAAATTAGCCCGTCTACAAAAAAGGCTTATCCAAATTTAGGCCTAAATTTTAGGCCTAACGTAGTTATCGCACCACATTTTACAGAAAAAGTCAGTTTGAAATATATTTTACCTGGAAATAGGGCTTTAAATCGCCCCCCGGGTTACAAAAGGATTATCCTAAATTTGACCTAAAGTAGTTATTTCAACACATTTTTACAGAGGACGAGGTCCAGTTTCTGTATCTGTAAGGGAGTGGGGTTGTTGTGTTTTCTTCGTGATGGATTGTCACATGTACATAGAATAAATAATAATAATAATAATAAAGAAAAATCCGAAATTATTTTAAAAAAGCTTTGAGAATATTTTAGTTAACATTCGAGCGAATAATATAAAGTGTAAGTGAATAATTTGTTATTTTTTAAAATAAGAAACTTAGAAAATTTTTAATTTAAAATTAAATGTTTGTTAGCAGAGAAGAACTTATTTTGTTATTTTTATACCTATTACATGGCTAAAGTGATGTAAAGCAAGTAGTCAATAGAACATAACGTGGCATAGCTTGGTGTAGGGGGGTGCTGGGGGCAGACCTTTCTGATTTATTGCTTTAAGGTTCGTAAAAATTAATGATTTTAATTAAAATCTTTCATAAAAATTTTAGTAAAAAGTATATTTTTAAACTTGGATTAGATTATAAAATTTATAAAACAAAAAGTAGTAACAGTTAATAATAAATTCTTTGTTCAAGATAATGATTGATTTATTTATAGGAAGTTTAAGAAACTATTGAATTAATTTTATTATATTGATATATGAGTAATATTAATGTTCGTTGTTTAATAAAACATAAATGTTTTAATAAATTATAGGTTATATGTGTAAGTAAATCTGGGTGTGTAAGTAAATCTGCGTGAGTGTAAGTAAATCTGTGTGTTTGTGTGTGTGTGTGGTGTGTGGGTGTGTGTGTGTGTGTGTGGTGACCGGTGTGTGTGTATGTGTTGTTCTAATATAATAACAATAGGCATGGTAAGTAATACACTAAGTATAATTTAAAAATAATAATAAAATAAAATAATAAAAAATAAAATATAATAATTAAAATAATAAAAATAAAAATAATAATAAAAATAATAATAAAAATAAATAAAAGTATTAAAACAAATAAAAAATATTTAATAAATATATGAGTTAAGCAGTAAAAAACATATGAGTTAAAAGCAGTAAAGCAGAAAGTTAAAGCAGTAAGCAGAAAGTTAAAGTTAAAGCAGAAAGTTAAAGCAGTAAAAGCAGGAAAGTGAAGAGCAGTAAACATGAGTTAAAGCAGTACAGCAGTAAAACAAAAGCATACTTATCCCTTAGGTTTAGGTAACACCTCTATTGATTTACTTTTTTACTGCTAAGGTAAGTAATGTTAATAAATATGTGAGTTAAAGCAGTAAAAATATGAGATTTAAAGCAGTAAAGCAGTGAGTTATAAAGCAGTAAAACATGAGTGAAAGCAGTTAAAGCAGTAAAACAAAGCATACTAATCCCCCCTAGGTGTTAGGAACACTCTATTGATTTACTGATTTACTGCTTAGGTATGTTAATGTTAATAAATTGTGAGTTAAAGCAGTAAAAATATAAAGTTAAAGCAGTAAAACATGAGTTTAAAGCAGTAAGAAAAACATGAGTTTAAAACAGTAAAGCGTAAAAACAAAAAGCATACTTAATCCCCCCTAGTGTTATGGTAACACCTTATTGATTTACTATTTAACTGCTTTAAAGGTTTGTAAAAAGTATATGTTTTTAAAAAATTTCGTACAATTGTAGTTAAATAAAATGTTTTTATATATCAGGCACGCTGGTTTTTTTCTTCTTACATACAATTTTTTAAAAAATTTTATAAATTAAAAAGTATTATTAAGTTAAAAAATATAAAAGATGTCTGTAATGAGGTAAAGTTTTAGGCTCGCAAAATGTTTTTAATAAAAAATGTTTAAGTATGAAATAAAAATGAATGACTCATAGTATATTTGAAAAAGAATTCTTTGAATAGTTTACATTGATATCATATTTTTCGTTCGCGCGGTGGGTCGCACCTGCGGGTACGGTGTTCGACTGACTTTGTGCGGAGGGCGCATGCGGCACCCTGGTGTTCCAATTAGACCGTAGGGTAAAGACATCAATATTAGCTCTGTTCTATGATGTAGGGTAGAAAAGGTTAGAAAAGGTTAGAAAATGCTAACTCATAGTAGGAACATCCTAGCAACTTATAATATACACCAATCGCAAGTGTCTATGGGTAAGTGTAAGTGTCTATGGGTGAGTGATGTGTGTATAAGACATAGTGTATTGTGATGTATAAAGTGTCATAGATGTATGTGTGTAAGAAATCTGTGTTGTGAGTGTAAGTTAATCTGTGGGTGTTCGTTAAGTCAGAATCTGTTGTCTTGTGGTGTGTGGTGTGTCGTGAGTGTAAGTAAATCTGTGTGGATAAGTAATCTGTGTGAGTGTAAGTAAATCTGTGTTGTGTAATGTAAATCTGTGTGTGTGTAAGTGCTTATAAGTGTCATATGGTTGTATAAGTGTCATAGTGTCGTATGTAAATTGTAGTCTTATAAGTGTCATTGGTGCTGTATGTATAAGTGTCATGTGAATGGTGTGTATAAGTGTCATAGTGCATGGTGTCTATGCCGGTGTGTATAAGTAAGCAAGGTGTGCTTAATGTAAGTGTAAGCGTCTTGGGTAAATGTAAGTGTCTAGGGATAAATGTATAAGTGTGACTGTTTGTGTGTGTGTGTGGTGGTATGTGTGTCGTGTGTGCTGTGGCTTGTAAATCTGTGTTGTAAGTTAATCTGTGTGCTATTGTGTGTGTGGTGTGGTGTGTGTGTGGTGTGTGTGTGCGTAAGTAAATCTGGTGATGATGATTGTGTGTCCTTGTGTGTGTGATTGTAAGGGATGAATATATAGTTATATATAATATATATATATATATAGTACCTATATACTAATATATTAATATATATATATATATATTTATTTATATATATATATAAGTATAAGATATAATATATATATATATATATTAACTAGTTCATATAATAATAGTAGCATACTAGTCAACAAGCATATTCACCCTAGTACTTTAGTACCGGCTATCGATACTAGTTAAGTCGTTAGACTGACTATATCGTTACTCATGTTTCTTGAATCGTGCTTAGAGCTGTGCATTGACTGGGGACAGTCTCGATAGGCCCATATGTGGCCTTTTACTGTCTCTATATTCTTATGCCTTAATGTCTTAATATATATATATAATACCTAGTACTTGTATATATATATATATATAATATATATAGACTTATAGCTATAATAGGTGAGGTATCATGATATAGCTATAGTATATTATATATATATAATATATATTATATTATAATATTAATATATTAATATTCAGCGTGTCTGCCCGTGCGTTTGTTCAAAGATATTGCTCCACGTGCTAGTTCTAGAGATGATAAGAATAATTATTTCGCTTCTGAATTGTTAATTATTTTAAATAAAATAATTAAGATAAAAATAAAAATTTTCGTTATTATATTATTATTATCATTATTATTATTAATTATTATTATTATTTTATTATTATTATTATTATTATTATTAATTATTATCTATTCTTATTATTATTATTATTATTATTATTATTATTGTTTATTACAAATTCGGAGTTTATTAAACATTTTGGAGCAATGATGCGCACGCAGGCAAAAATCTCTCTCTCTCTCTCTCTTTCTTTTCGTATATAAATATGATTATATATATATATATATATATATATATATATATATATATATATATTATATATTATATTATATATATATATATATAGTATTATATATATATATACTATATATAATAGATATATATATATAATTAATATATAATATATATATATAATATAAATTATTCATTATTATTATTATTATTATTATTATATTATTTATATTATTATTATCTTGATTATTATTTTATTTATTACTATGATTATTATTATTCATT
>JABUQX010074474.1:0-10000 GCA_015478945.1 Trachelipus rathkii | reverse complement strand
CTATATAAGAGGTAAATTTCTGCGAATCCATCATGATGGACTTAAGAAATAAGCATGTTATTTCTTGCTTCTTTAAAATTATTCTTTAAAGATTATAAATCGTTTCACCGTAATTATATTATCAATTGTTATGTATTTGCATTAAATGAAAATGTGGTGGGTGATTCCACTGGAGCTGATGAGTTTTATGTTGTTTTTGTGTTTGAGTAATGTGTTTTTATTTTCAATGAAATAATGTACAGTATAATATATATATATATATATAATATATATATTATATTATAGTATATGTAGTGAATGTAGTGTAGTTATAATAGTAGATTTGAGTTAGTTAGATGGATTTATATATATATATATATATATATATATATATATATATAATATTATATATATATATAAAATATATATATATAATTATTTACGTTTATTTATAATTGCAGCTAATTAAAAATGCCTATGATTAAAACCTATAACCCGACAACAGACTATCGAAAAATATCGAAAAATATTATGGTAGTCCTCGCGAATTATTAATGGCAGAACCTAGTACATATAACCAAATCCTTCAATACTACTATTTATCAGTCATACCAACTCCAGTGCCGACCTTTCGAATATCATTCATTAAATTTGTAATACTCTCAAATTTATCAGGCAGAATGTCAACTCAAGGCTTCCTCTTGATACAGACAAGTCTCTTTATAGAAAGGTTAAAGATCTTTTGAACTTAATTAAAGACATCAACTGAAAACATGGTAAAGCTCAAGCCAAAAAGAATCTTTATGAAAAATTAGACAGGCGCTTTGATATCTCTGCTTGCACCTGTTCTTTGGATATTAAACCCTGCAGTTATAGAATGGTAAACTGAAAAATCGAAATCTGTGTACAGTTGCACATTATATGCATTTGCTCTACAAAGGCAAAAATCCCAATAGAGGACAGAAATTATCTACGAGATCGGAGAATTAAAACTGGACCTAAAGGATCATACCAGCTTTTTTCAATAGACAAAGTCGCTATAAAAAGAGATAAGAGGCTCAGATATGATGAACAAGTATTACGTATGAAAAATGTTGATTTGCCAGATATTTTGGATGTAATTTCAGACCCATCACAACGGAGCAGTAACTCACCTTCTACGAACGAAGTAATTATATTTTAACTTATTCATTTTATATTAGTTGTGTCTTAGCTTAATATACTTTTATAGAAATTTCAATCTATTTTAGCAAGAAAATGTATGGATACCAAAAGAAATGTGTTTAACAGACTATAGCACACTGAAGCTACCCAGATACATTATGGAACTTGTCAAATGTGATTGTTCTTCTATTCTTGGCACAGATCTTGCAAATTTATGCATTACTTCATGACATCAGGCATTTACTGAGACCAGATATTGACATTACTCACATAATGACCGATAAATGCAAAATAGATATGGCAAAAGCAAAGGTAAAGGTCACATGCAAAGATGATGAATCACATACAAATATGCAGTTAACCTGCATAGGTGTGGATGGAACGGTTGACCAATAAAGTCTAACATGCATAGAAACACATTTACCTAATGGGAGTTGGGTATCAAGAAGTGTGTTGAGTCACATCATCATCTGACGTTTACTAGAGAAGATGGGAAAACTCAGGGTAGGTACCTAGCACATCGAACGGTCCCCATTTTTGGTGCTATTGGCAAACTGCTTGCAGAAAAGGTATTGAGCGTTCTCCGCGAATTTAATAGCATTGGCACTATTCAAGGTACGCTTGATAATACACCTACAAATACAGGCCCAAAGAGTGGGTTAGTAGTAAAACTTGAAGAATTGCTGGGAAGAATCTTGCACACTTTGGGTTACATGCTACATAAGAACGAACTTCCATTAAGAGCTCTCTTCAGAAAACTTGATGATGTAACAACTGCACTAACAAGCTTTAGCGACCACTTGTCCAAAGATGTACTGGGGATATCTATGAAGAACCAGTATTGAAATATGAAGCTATAGAAACCCCAATCAAGACGGATATATTGCAGAATAGGTACTCAAAGATCTCAGTGTCAATCAGAGGGATTGGATTAGGAGAAATATATATAGTAGATGGTCCACCTATAAGATTGACCCTCTTGACCATGCAGGATGGCTAGCTCTTGGCATAAGACTTCTTTGTTTGTATACACGGGAGAGTTCTCCAAGCCAGTGTCTGAAGAAATTAGTACAATTTATTATGCAAATTTATGCACCGGCATGGGTTGAGATCAAACAATCTTCAAAATTCCATAAGTCTCCTCGTTTTTTTTCCAATGCCAATTACTCGACTTAACCTTCTTCCATTCATAGATGTGAATCACATTGTAAAGAAAAATATCAAATTCAAAGCCTTTTGCCTTCTTCCTTGGAATTTCCTAGGTACCATGGTGAAAGATGAAGACCCAGTAATCAGAAGTTTCTGATTTCAAACAATACTCACTTGCAGAAACAGGTAAAATTTAAATATTTTGTTGTACGTAAATGTAATTATGACATAACATTAATCAAGAAATAAATAATATATAGGTAACTAACTCACAGTATATGTACTTTTATGTACATAAATTAAAGATTGCAGCTTTTTTATTTGCAGAACAAAATGTGATCAGGAAATTGCGAAAACAATTCTTAGTGTAAACTGGAATTCTGGTCAATGGCACAAACTAATTGACGTCATGTCCCTTGAGGTTGCAGCCACCTAGCACAAAACATTTATCTAATGAAGAAATACAAACTTATTTGGATATCAACTTTAGGCCAAATCTTCAACATTTTCTATCTCATTCTCAAAGTTTTGAAAAGTGTATGAAACTGGTGACAGAAGCTTCCCACCATGTGTATGGCTTTGAGAATCGTCATAGATCTATTGCTACTAAATTAGTGAGTAGGAAGATGGGTAAGTCCTTTACATTCAAAACACATTATTCGCAGTCATATGATAATATACTAGTGTCAAAGCAACCATTGTGAACAATAAAATTCTAAGAAATTGTAAAACAAATTTTTGTAATTACTAACCTTTACTATATTTAACAGTAAAATTTGTTTAGTAGCACATTTTCAATTAAACATGAAGTAGGGAAAACATAATATTGTTATTAATATGAATATAATTAATATAATATAATTAATATAATATAATTAATATGAATATAACAAGAACTGTAAGGAAAATCTTTAATTCGAAATCCACAAGCAACCCCTCATCTGATTGAGCTAAAATCTTCAGATGAATTACATTTCCATCTCCCTCAACTACCTCAACTATACGCATTGTGCGGTTTTGAAATCGACCCACCCTAATATTATGAGTATATATATAATATTTAGTATATATATTATTATAATATATATATATATTACTATATATATAATATATTATATTATATACTATATATATATAATATATATAATTATATATATATAAATATAGTATATATATATTATATATATATATATATATATATATATTATTATAATATATAAAATATATATATAATATTATATATACTATATATATTAGTATAATAAAGGTCAGACGCTTAGGCAAAACATCTCACGGAAGGGAAAGTAATTATAAAGCAGACTCACATATTAATAAAGTCGTTAACATGTCTGAAGAAAATCGTTTCAAAGTTAGTCAAGGAGTGGACAAATATTAAAGAGTAAAACTTTAAACGCTTCAGATCTTAAATATATACTATATATATATATATAATTATATATATATATATAGTATATATATATATCATTATAATATTATATTATATATATATATATATAATAATATATATATTATATTTATTAATCTGAGGAAGCTAAGGTGGTGGTGGAAGTTGTGGAGCACGACCGGACGCGGAGCCGGAAGCCGGGAGCGGAAGCCGGAGCGGGAGCGCTTAAGCAGAAATTTTTGTGCTTGGGCCGGATGTTGGAGCCGCATAAAAATTACGCGTTGCGCAACCTATAATATATAATTATAATATATCATATTTATATATTATATATATACTATATAATATATTATATATATATATATATTATATATATATATATATATAATAATATATAATTTATATATATATTTATTATATATTATATTATTATTATATTATACGTATATATATATATATATTATAATATATATATATAATATATATATAATATAGTTATATAAGTATATATATATATATATATATATTATATATATTTATATATTATATATAAGCTGCGAAATGGAATTATCGAAAGATGATTAATAAGAATATTAGCTAACGAGTTATAATATTAATATGTCACGAGATATATCAAACACAATATATACTTAATATTATATATACTATATATATTAGAATATATTTATATTATATATACAATATTAATAATATATATATATTTATATTAACTACTATATATTAAATATATTTATATATATATATAGTAACTCTACTATTATATAGTATATATATAATATATATTAATATATATATAATTATATTATATATATATATATATATTAATATATATAATATAATATATATAATCAATTATAATATATATAATATTATGTATTTAATTACTAATAATATAATTAATAATATACTAATGATATAATACAGCTATATACTCCTGAATATATAATTAGCCATATAATATTTTATATAATGTAACTTTCACATAGCATATATAGCATATCAATCTACTAATATATATTATTTATAGTCTCACATTATAATATTATATATTATAATAACATATATAATGATATTATAAATAAATACTATATATATATATATTACGTATATATATATTTTATAATATACTATAATTATAATATAAATAATTATAATTATTATATTCTAATTATATAATTATATATTAATATACTCGCTATACCTATAGCGATATATATATAAAGTATACTATAAATAATATAGATCTTATATATATATTAATAAATATATATATATATATGAATATATAATATATACTATATTATATATATATATATATAGTATATAATATATATATATATAATATATATATTATATATATATATATATATCTATAACAGAGGTACTTATTATATATATTATTATACGATTAACTGTTATAGTTAATCTTTATATATAATATATTAACATATGTACTATAAATATATATATAAATATCTTATACTATAAATATACTTATATATATTAGCATATATATATATATTATATATACAACATTTCACGAGTGGGTGTGCAATGTTATATAGTATATATATATACTTAATATATAAATATATATAAATATATTTATATTTAATATTATAATAGTTACTATTACAACTATATATTACTAATTGTATATCCTTTATTTTATAATATTATATATCATGAGATTATAACGCTATGTTGTAGCTTGTTTTCATTTACAGCGTGTTAATATTTATATTACACTATGAGAGAGAACCTCACGTAATTGAGTATTCTTCAGACGAATGATTCATCTTCAACACCTTGGTATACAACACAGATTTTTTCCAATCGTATAATAGCCCGCCTCTTGCAAATAAGGGGATCAGCTCCGAGCGATAAAATTCATAGTTGGAGCTTCTATAGGAGAGAATGAGAGAGAGAGAGAGAGAAGAGAGAGACAGAGAGAGAGAGATGAGAGGGCGATAGAGAGAGATAGAGAGAGACTGAGAGATGAGAGAGAGAGAGCAGAAGAGAGAGGAATTAATCATGTAAGAGAAAAAGACACATACATGTCTAAGAGAGATATTTAATGTAGAAAAAAATTAGATAGATAGATAGATAGAATAGATAGAAATAGATAGATAGATTAGATAGTAGATAGATAGATAAGATAGATAGATAGATAGATAGATAGATAATAGATAGATAGATAATAGATAGGAGAGAGAGGAGTATTAATGGTAAGAAAAAATTAAGAGAGAGAGAGAGAGGGAAGAGAAGGAGCGAGAGAGAAATGGAAGAGAGAGAGAGAGATGAGAGAGAGAGAGATAGAGACGAGAGAGACGAGAGAGAGAGAGAGAGAAATTGAATCTTTAAAAAAAAGAAAGTTATCTTGGTAAAATATAAAAATTAATTAAACATAAATTAACTGATTAGAATAATATTATTAACTTTGAACTTAAATGACATCAAAGATGATTTGAAAATGTTTAATCAATAAAAACACAAAATAAAACATATAACGAAATGAGTAAAAATATTTAAATAATACTAAAATATATCTTAACAAATAAATCTTATTTATTTCTTCCTGATACTACCATGATAAAAGAAACAACAAATTTGAATATCTAGTAATACAGGTAAATACAAGAAAGAAAAAAAATTAATTAAACTATTATCGGTTTTTTTAATCTATAATAAATAATAATTATAATTATATGATAATGAATGACTACCATTTTATTATCAATAATATTCATAAAAATACTAAAAAAATAATATAATAATAATAATAAAAATAATAATAATGATGTAATTATAATAAATAATAATAATAAATAATGATAATAATAATAATAATATTAATAATAAATAAATAATAATATAATAATAATAATGAATAATAATAATAATAATAATCAATAATAATAAAATCAATATATTAATAATCAAATGTTCAATTAATAATAAAAAAAAAAATTAAAATCTATACAAATAAATGTTTTGCAATGTTGAAAGGCAATAAAATTTTAAATAAAAACTCACAATAATAATAAATAATAATAATATGTAATAATAATAATATAGTAATAATAATAATAATAATAATAATATAATAATAATAATAATAATAATAATAATAATAATAATAAATAATAATAATATAATAATAATGACAATAAATAATAATAATAATGGAAATCAAAAGCTAGAGAAATAACCAATGAATGTATCAAATATCACGTAAGAGCCTATATTCTTTTGAGCAAAGCGTTTTATTACAAGTATTCCTTTTTTATTGATAGATAGATAGATAGATAGAAGATAGATAGAATTAAGATACGATAGATACGATAGATAGATAGATAGATAGATAGATAGAATAGATAAATAGATAGATAGATAGTAGCATTAGATAGATAGATAGATAAGATAGATAAGATTAGATAGATAGATAGATAGATAAGTAGATAGATTAATAGATAGATAAGATAGATACAGATAGATAGATAGATAGATAGATATTAAAGATAAATAGATTGAATGATTGATTGATGATTGATAGATTGATGATAGATAGATAGATAATAGTATAGACTAGATAGGGATAGATAGATAGAATAGATAGATAATGATAGATTAGATAGATATAGATAGATAGATATATATTGATAGATAGATAGATAGAAAATTATGTGTATATGTTGTAGATAGAAAAATAAGATAATAGATAGATAGATAGGATAGATAGTAAGATAGATAGATAGATAGATAGAAAGATAGTATAGATAGATATATAGATAGATAGATAGATAGATATTGAGAGAGAGACGATAGAGAGTAATATAGATTGATAGATAGTAGATAGATAGAATTTGTTTTTTTTTACAAGAGATTAAAACTGTTGAAACTAGCAGAGCCCTAATCAAGGAGAGTGTACTTGTAATATTAGCAGTAATCATGTAAATTTTTAAAATTATAGATTAAAAATTTAGCAGCCGACCAGTCGCGAACCTGGGACCCTCGCTTTGCTTGGGCGAAAGTGCTCTAAAACACTGAGCTATCGGCGCTTTTTTATATAAAAATAAAAATATAATCTTTAAAATATATAATATAATTTATATATAATATACTATTATATATATATTATATATTTAATATATGATTATATATATACTATATATTATATATATAATATATATATTACATATACATATACATACACATAACATAACGCTTACATTGAAATTTATAATATATTATTATATATATATAAATTACATATATATTATATATTATATAATAAATTATATATATATTACTTATAATATAATTTATACTAATATTTATATATATGCAGACATTACATACCCTTCACTCGATATGCAATAAATATAATAGTATACCTATCCATATATATTTATATACATATATAGCATACATATATACATATATACATAACAATATATTATATAGTATATATATATAAATACAATATATACTATAATATATATATATATATATATCATAGTATATTGTGGGTAGAGGTTTTTTTTATACTATATATATAATATAATATATATATATATATTTATATAGTAATATACTGATATTATACACATACATAGCTCACTTATCACATTACACCAATTACACATTACAATCATACATCATTACGATCATATATACCTATACCAGTACGATATACACCATATTTATATATATATATAGTATACAATACATTATATATCTATATATAATATATATAGTCATAAGGTAGCTTGATATATATTATATCATATATATATATAGTATATACAATAGTTATGGTATATATTTAAATTGATGTTATATAATACCAAGTTACTAATATTATGTAGTATATGATATTTTTGGTATTTAGGTATAATTATATTAATATATATTATGTTCTAGGGATGTGGTATTTTTATATAAAATTATATAGTATATATTATATATTTCTATATACTATATATATATATATATATAGTATATGTGTTTAGTATATGTTTATATATTTATTTATCTATTATATATATATACTTACATATACACATATACATATCTACAATTTAACATATTACATTTGTATAGAATATTAAGATATATATAGTATATATATATATGGTATAGTTAAGTTTATTCTATATTCTATAGGTTATATATATTATTGTGTATTATATATTTATATTATATATGATTAATAATTATATATGTACTAGTAGCTACATACATTAACATGAATACATTATTACATAGTATAATAGCAGTATAGCAATACACAACATATCGATATGCAGAATATAATATTCAACTATTGTGATGTTGTTAGTCTGTTATGTGTATGTCTGAGTGACTGATTCATTACACTACTATTCACTAACAGTATTGGGGTTAACGGATAATCACTTAATATCTGAACACTATTAACACTCACTATTTCATTACACACATAGATTTATCAAATAATGTTTATATTATTATATTATTATTATTATTATTATTATTATATTATATTATTATATTAGTATTATTATATTATTTAATTATTTATTGATTATTATTATTATGTGATTATTATTATTATTATTATATACTTATATTAATTATATATTATTATTATTGTATTATGTATTTATCGTTGTTGATAGTTATTATTAATTATTATTATTATTATTGATTATATTATAGTTATTATATTATTATTATTTTATTGGATTTTATTATTATTAATGATATATTATTAGGTTTAAAAATTATTTTGAATTATGTTTATATTCATTTGATTATAGTTGATTAGATATTGATTATTATTGATGTATTATTATTAGTTATGATTATATTGATTATTAATTATTATTATTGTATTAATTGATTATTATGATTATAGTTATTATTTTATGAATTATTATCATTATTATTGATTTATGTATGGTATTATGTATTTTATTTTTATTCAGTTATTATGTATTATCTGATTATGATGAGAGAGAGATGGATAGAATAGAATTATTTAATGTAAGTTAAAAAAATATAAGTCAATAGCATAGATAGATAGATAGATGAGATAGATTAGAAGATAGATGATAGTAGATAGATAGAGGAGATTAGATAGATATTATAGTATAATAGAGTAGATAGATAGATAGAGAGAGTAGCGAAGATAGATAGATAATAGAAGATAGAATAGATAGATAGAGGATAGATAGATAGATGAGATAGATAGACTAGATAGAAGATAGATTAGAGTAGATAGAGTAGATCTCTCTC
>JABUQX010074473.1:5000-30413 GCA_015478945.1 Trachelipus rathkii | reverse complement strand
GACAAGATTTATGAGAAGCAGACAAGCTACGATGGAATTCGTTTTTCACTTGTGGTAAGAAATATACATGTAAAAAGTTTTTAGAAATAGTTTAATCAATTCAAACTACAACTATTTATTCAATTTTGTATTTACTATTACTAATCTTAGTTTTTTTACTTTATTTTATTTATTCTTCATTTTTATTTTTTTAATTTTAAGGTTTCCAACTCTTTATTACTATTTAAAATTAAGATATTAGTCTTTTTTTTAATCTCATCTGTTCTTTATTTCTTTTAAATACAAATAAATTTTTAACCAACAGATTACTGGAATGCTATTTCGTCAAAATATAATAACAAAATCAGCTTTGTGGCTAAAACTCTTTCTAGGAATTTGGGCATTAATGGCATTTATACTAACAACAGCATATTCTTCAATACTTGTGACTAATCTCACATACGCAAAGTATCCACGTCTTGTTAAAAATTTGAAGGCGATGTCAGAAAGCAATTCTAAGTAAGTATTGGTAAATATTTGATATCCAAAGATGATTTAGTGTAATCGATATGCTAATACTATTTAAAAATATTTACCTCATTTTTCGATGTTCAGAATGTTCCCTAAATTAACTCTTGAATGAGTTGGTGACTTTTTTGAAATTTAAATGGGTTTACAAACTTACAAAGGAAAAAATAAACATAAAGCCAAAGAAGAAATGGTTAAACGTTATTAGTTTTGATTATTGATATTGTATTTTGATAAAAAAAAATTTAAAATTGGGTTCCTAATGTTTTCCTCTCATTTATTTGCTATCTAAATATATAATTAGGACGTATTACATATATGCTTTCCTTTAAAGCACTTTTTCATTACTTTTTTATTTGAAAAAAAAAACAACGATATCTTAGTTCGTTTAAACCAAAAACACCATGTTGGTTTTAACCAAATTCTTCAAATCAAGTAGCCCTGTCCCACAACCACTATATATATCCCCTCGAAGGTCAATCTCTTCTTGCTCGTGTTCATATTTTGCTCTATCCTAAATGCATAAAAAGCTAGGATACTTTTTGCATAAAAGTTAAATTACTAAGAACATCGATGGGTGATTTGTGTAGATTTGAAGATGGTTACTTTTCTTTTCTTGGTCAATAAAGCGGATGCAAAAAGTATCCTAGCTTTTTATGCATTTAGGATAGAGCAAAATATGAACACGAGCAAGAAGAGATTGACCTTCGAGGGGATATATATAGTGGTTGTGGGACAGGGCTACTTGATTTGAAGAATTTGGTTAAAACCAACATGGTGTTTTTGGTTTAAACGAACTAAGATATCGTTGTTTTTTTTTTCAAATAAAAAAGTAATGAAAAAGTGCTTTAAAGGAAAGCATATATGTAATACGTCCTAATTATATATTTAGATAGCAAATAAATGAGAGGAAAACATTAGGAACCCAATTTTAAATTTTTTTTTATCAAAATACAATATCAATAATCAAAACTAATAACGTTTAACCATTTCTTCTTTGGCTTTATGTTTATTTTTTCCTTTGTAAGTTTGTAAACCCATTTAAATTTCAAAAAAGTCACCAACTCATTCAAGAGTTAATTTAGGGAACATTCTGAACATCGAAAAATGAGGTAAATATTTTTAAATAGTATTAGCATATCGATTACACTAAATCATCTTTGGATATCAAATATTTACCAATACTTACTTAGAATTGCTTTCTGACATCGCCTTCAAATTTTTAACAAGACGTGGATACTTTGCGTATGTGAGATTAGTCACAAGTATTGAAGAATATGCTGTTGTTAGTATAAATGCCATTAATGCCCAAATTCCTAGAAAGAGTTTTAGCCACAAAGCTGATTTTGTTATTATATTTTGACGAAATAGCATTCCAGTAATCTGTTGGTTAAAAATTTATTTGTATTTAAAAGAAATAAAGAACAGATGAGATTAAAAAAAAGACTAATATCTTAATTTTAAATAGTAATAAAGAGTTGGAAACCTTAAAATTAAAAAAATAAAAATGAAGAATAAATAAAATAAAGTAAAAAAACTAAGATTAGTAATAGTAAATACAAAATTGAATAAATAGTTGTAGTTTGAATTGATTAAACTATTTCTAAAAACTTTTTACATGTATATTTCTTACCACAAGTGAAAAACGAATTCCATCGTAGCTTGTCTGCTTCTCATAAATCTTGTCTAAAATAACTCCGGTTAGATTCACAATCACAACAACAACAAAAGTAGCAATCCACAGCCTCAGAGGGAAAGGACCGATTAGCTTCATCCAAGCGGGAAATGGTAATGGCTTCATGGAAACTATGGCAAGATGCTCAAAATAGAAAATATAAGAAATATCAAAATCTCTTGCTATTTCATCAATTACAACGTATCTGTTAATGGTAAAATTTTTTCTTCCACTATTGATTTCCCATAACGTCCCATACCAAGTCCCATTGTCATAATGACCCCATTGTCCATCTTCTGTGTTATACGCCAAGCTAAATTTAAAGTTTAATCTATCTGCTATTATTTCAAGAGATTCTACATTACTTCCAATACACGTGCCATTTATAGAAGCAAAAAGGAAAGGAAAATCAATATCACCAAAGCACACAGTAGATATATTCATAACGTTCCAATGAAAGCTCTTAAGTCTATCTACATATAAATATTTCAGGCTCTTGCGACTATCCCATTTGCCAAGTCTGATTTTCAGGACAGGTTTTCCATTAATAGTTTTCTCCGTTGGATAAAGGGAATAAGTATTGACATAATACAAACCAAACTTTTCCATCATTTCATAAAAAATAATGTGTCTTGATCTCTGAACAGACGACTGAAAGAGAGAGGATTTTAAATGTGTTTTAGGATTCATGGATATTATTCCTAGATGCTCTGGTGCCCAGCGCTGGTCGAGGGAAATCTTTTCAAAAAATTGCTGAATAATATCTCTATAAAATATAATAAAAACATTAAAGAAATTTCCCCTTATTATATCAAAGCTAAAATCATCCGTATTAAAATCTTCAAGGGAAGTGATGATAACTGTGGACGTTCTTTTCGCATGTTCCTTCAAAATGTTGTTCATACAATTCAAATCAGATGAAACTTTATCCAGTATAAAAAGAACGTTCGAATTTAAAGTTACTCCCAATAACAATTTACTCAAAAAGCTTTCAGCAAATTAAATAAAAGTCACTTTTATTTTTTAACTGAAGGGATTATAACCTTTTTTGGAGCTCTAATAAGCTCTTCATCTTTATCTTTAGCTAAAATGGCAAAGTTAACACACAAAAGGCTTTTAACCATTAAAAAGCCGCATGCCATTTTTCCCAACCTATTTTTTTTAAGAATTTCCTGAAGTAAAAGAACCCCATAATATATTATATATATATATAAATTATATTATATATATATATATATATATAATCATATATATATACTATATATATATATAATATATATATATATATATATACTAGATTATTATATATATATATTATATCATATATATATATAATACTATATAAGATATATATATATATATATATATATATAATATATATATATATATACTTTATTATATATATATATATCATATATATATATATAGGTATATTAGTTGGTCAGCCTGTCTAAAGCAGACATCACGTAACAACCTAGAACGCAACAGCTTACAATAAAAATAAAGGATTATCTATAATCTGCAATTAAATTTTATAAATGGGTTTTTTATAGAAAGTGTTAAAATTAAAAAAAAAGGGAAATTTAATTATTTATTTTGGATAACTTTTTCCCTAATTATTTTACAATTTTAGGTAAGATTTTGTTGCCAGGGAAAGAAATATGAAGATTGCGTTGCCAGACGTAACGATTTCTACTTAATAGGATTAATCTCGTTTTTAAGTGAAAGATGTTATTAAATGAGTTAATACATTTAATACGTAACTCCAAAAAGAATTACTTGTTTTTTTTTACAATACGTAGGGTTATTACAAGTCTCAGATCTTCTTCCCCTGATGTATTATAATATTATATATATATATATTATATATAATATATATATATATATATATATATATATAATATATATATATATTATATATATATATAATAATATATATATATATATATATATATATATATATATACTATATATATATATATAAAGTTACATTTCAGATTTAATTTTAAAACTAAACGGAACACCCATAGGATTAGTAGACCGCACAGATTATCAGTTTTCGGGGTCTCTCGGCCTCTACGGGGACGACGGGGGGGACTTCGCTCCCCTCTGTTCCCCGTCGGCTCGACCACCTAAATGGGATTAAAAAAAAAACCTTTCTAAAATTTTCTGAATGAATAAAAAATGAGAAAAATAAAATTTTCTAAAATTTTTAAACGCTGATCCAAATATATAATTTGTCTTTACTGTAGGTGTTGCCGTTGCTCAGCTACATGATGTCCCTTTGAGCAGTCTTTACCATATATATTATATATATTAATATATATATATATATATATATATATAGTAATATATATATAATGTATATATATATATTATATATATATATATATATATATATATATATTATATATATATATATTATAATGTAACATATAATAAATATATAATCAAAAATATATACTAATATAAATCAGAAACGAAGAGAGTATAGACACCGAGAGATTTTATATATATAATATATCTATATAAATATATATATAATATATATATATATATATCTATATATATAATATATATATTAAAATATATATTATTATATTATATATATATACTATAATATAATATAATCAATATATATTATATATATATATATATATATATAATATATATATATATATATATATATATATTATATTCTATATATATATATATATAATTATAGTAGTAGGGCATGTTTTCGACTAGCGACCTCTTTTAACCCACCCTTCCTTGACCTTTTGACCTCTTTTACCCGCCCTATCCCTAAAAATTTGCTGAAACCGTTATTTTTTGAGCCCAAAATTTTTTGGCCTTGAGATTCATTTTGTGGCCTTTGAACCTTTTTTGGGCCTTTTACCTTTTTTGGGCCTTTTATCCTTTGGTCAAATTTTTTAGGCCTAGACCTTTTCTGGCCTAGACCTTTTTTTCGACCAAGCCTTTGGTTCTTCCATGGGTCATTTTGGCCCACGGTCATTTTTTGGCAACCCTCTTTTTTGAAAACCTAATTTTTTGAGAACCCTAATTTTTGAGAACCCCTAATTTTTTGAGAACCTAATTTTTTGAGAGCCCCCTAGTTTTTTGGCAACCCCAATTTTTGGCAACCCTAATTTTTTTGGCCACCCCTAATTTTTGGCCAACCCTTCGAAAAAGGGTTGCGCCAAACGGTTGCGTCACCGTTGTACGTATTACCCCCTATTTTACGCCCCCTAATTTTTAGACCATGGGTCATTTTTTGCCCCCGACAGTAATTTTTGATCGTTCCTTTAGAGGCTTAGCCCCTATTTTTTGATGTCTTTTACCTTGTTTAGGACACCTTGCCAGATTAACCATGGGTCAATTTGCCACGGTAATTTTTGGCTACCCTGTGGTCTTCCATGGGACAATTTTCGGCAGGCCTAATTTTTCGACCAACCCTTTGATCTTCCATGGGTCCATTTTTTTGCCACGGAAATTTTGGTCTCCTGGTCATTTTTTGCCCACCGGAAATTTTCGACCCAACCCTTGGATTTCAGGGGTCCATTTTTGGCCCCCGTAATTTTGTTGCTTCCTTTAGGGGCTAGCCGTATTTTTTAGATGTGCTTACCTTGTTTGACCATGATATTCGGACTTTACCTTGCCATTATACCATGGGTAATTTTGGGACCCACGGTATTTTTTTGTGCCTTCCTTTAGGGGACTTAGCCCCATCGTTTTGATGTCTTTACCTTGTTTGACCATGATATTTCCGCCTTTGACCTTACCATATACCATGGTCCAATTTGGACCCACGCTAACTTGATGGCTTGATGGTTCCCCAACCACCGTAAGGAGTATCTAGTGATGTTCTATTAGCGTTCTATGATTATTTCTATGAGTCAGATGATGCCCAGGTGAGTGCCCAAGTGTAGTGCAATGAGTGCCAATGAGTGCCAAAGTGAGTGCCAATGAGTGCCAAGTGGGGCAACATAGTGCCAAGTGAGTGCCACATAGTGCCAACTGGTGCCACTTTTTTCAAGCCTTTCTAGCCTCCCCTGAGCCCGAATGCCCTAATATGGGTGTCTACCCCTAGGTAATAAGTTATGAGGGTTCGAATGGTGTATATTACAAATCTGCTAGAATGCTTCGTACTACGAGTTAGTATTTTGTGTGAAACACTATACACACTATTTGACACTTAGTAAGTCGCTTACACTCTCCATAACACTACATTAAACCATTATACACTTTAAACTCACACCACAGCAGATGCACTGACACTACACTCACACACTCGATATTTTTGATGCCTCAACTTTTGCCTCAACTTTGATGCCCTAGCATAAATGCCTCAGCATTGAAGCCTCATTTGATGCCCCATCATAAATGCCTCAGCATTTATGCCTCAATTTGAAGGTTCGGCTTTGATGACGTCATCTTTGGAGGTTCATCTTTGATACCGTCTATTATGATGATTCATCTTTGATGAAATCATCTTTATGGTCATCTCTACCCTACATCAAAGGAACAGAGTTAATTATTAATGCTACCCCTAGATCATAAGCTGAATACCAGGACGCAGCATGATCTCTTCGCTTGTGAAGTCCCACGAACCCGCACCCGCAGGTGCGACCCGCCGAAGCGAATGAAAAATATATCTACATAAGTCATTCATTTTTATTTTTCATACTAAGCATTTTTATTAAAAACATTTCAGCGAAACCTAAAACTCGTACCTTTAACTCTTTCATATTTAACACAATATATTTATTAACATTATTTTACTTAATACTTTTATACTTAATACTTTTTAATTTTATAAATTTTTAAAAAATTGTATGTAAGAAAGAAAAAAAACCAGAGTGCCTGATATATAAAAAATTCTATTTTACTACAACTGTACAAAATTTTATGATTAATAACATTAACATTAACAACCTTAAAGACAGTAAATCAGTAAATCAATAGAGCGGTGTTCCTAACACCTAAGGGGGGATTAGTTATGCTTTAACTTTCTGCTTTACTGCTTTAACTCATGTTTTACTGCTTTAACTTTCTGCTTTACTGCTTTAACTTTCTGCTTTACTGCTTTAACCCACATACATTACATACCTTAAAGCAGTAAAGCAGTAAAATCAATAGAGGTGTGACAACCTAACACCAAGGGGGGGATTTAGTATGCTTTTGTTTTACTGCTTTACTGCTTTAACTCATGTTTTTCTGCTTTAACTTTTATGGCTTTACTGCTTTAACTTTCTGCTTTTACTGCTTTAACTTTCTGCTTTACTGTTTAAGAGACAAGTGAAACACTACTCTACTCACATATCATTAACATGACTCACGTTCCATCAGAGACTCAGTAAATCAATAAAGGTGTGGCCTAGCACCATGTGGGGGATTAGTATGCTTTTTTTTACTGCCTTTTAATTTTGCATTTTCACGTCATGTTTTACTGCTTTACCTTTCTCTGCTTTACTGCTTTTAACTTTCGCTTTACTGCTTTAACTTTCTTACTGTTTTAAAACTTGCTTTACTGCTTTTAACTCATAATATTTTATTAACATTTATGTTTTTTATTTGTTTAAGTACTTTTGGTTATTGTTTAGTCTACTTTGATGATGCATAAGAATTTTTATTATACTTAGTGTTATTTACTTCATGGCCTATTGTTATTATTATTAGAACACACAACACACAACAACACACACCCCACACACCACCACACACACAAAACACACACATACACTACACATACACACAACATTCACTATGACACTTTTACAACATTCACTATGGAACTTACATTTTACCCATAGACACTTACATTTACACTTATACACATGCGGTCACACACACAATCACCACACATTACTTATACACACATTCACTATGACACTTACATTTGTCCATAGACACTTACATTTTACACTTACACACACCACACACAGATTTACTTCACTCACACAGATTTACTTAACTCACACAGATTACTTACACTCACACACAAAGATTTACTTACACACAGATTTACTTACACTTGCACACAGATTTACACACCACACACACGACACACACACACACACACACACACACACACACACACACACACCACACACACCCACACACACACACATTATTATTACGCACACTCACTTACACATATAAGTATAATTTATTAAAACATTTTTGTTTTAATTAAACACTTTACATTTATAGTTTGCTCTTCCATAAATGAAACTAAAATTATTCAAATTTCTTGAAAGTACTTCTATAAGTAATATCCTTAATCATTATCCCTGTTGGAGTGCTCAAAGATGTTATTAGTAAAGATGATTGCTATGTAAGTGAGCCTTCATAATTAGTGTTTCTTGAAATAAAAATTTCTCGAAATTTAAATACCAAATGGTTTTAAAAAGATATTACTAATATTACATATAATTTTTATGAAATTTTAATTAATAACAATATTCAGATTTACTTTTTTACATATGTATAACCATATAAAAGAGTCAACATTAATAATAACCTCTCGCAGCGTAGACTACGATCCCTAGTTAGGCCTCCCTAATACATGACAACTCGCTGTATCAATTATCTATACTACAAACTTATGTGTCCCAGAAGTGAGTTATGTTATCCTCAAACACCTGAGCTCTATAATAAAACTACGGAGCCACACATATTATATACTAATCCTGGTAACACACCTGTATAGCCCATTCTAACAAATGTAAATAAAAGATAATAAATTATAAATCAAAATATAGCTAATAATATCATGCATAGATAATAAATAATAGCAATATCAACCTTACCACTAAGACTTCTGGTGACAACGTTTATCCTACTCGTAATATAAAAGTGTAAATATTATATATACATTCCTAATGTGTGCATATAAGATATAACAATCAAAAACACATACCAATCTAAAATATTAATCTAGCACTGTAGCCCACATTTATTATTAATTACTCATTATCACCCTGCCACGTCTATAGCCATATAGAAAACGATTCTTTTGAGGCGCGTCAGCGTGATTTCTCCTATCTTATGTCCTTTTAAAAAAGTAATAATAAAATTCCAAGTATAGAGTTTATCCAGCTTGGACTACGTCTTTATATCACTACATTCTCACATAATAATTGACTGATAACTAAGTATTTTAATCCCACGCGTTGCTGCAAGAAGAAGAGTACCTGACAAAACACCTGCAACTAACCCATTACCTATTAACCCAAATTATTTTCATCTAGCACACGACCATCTCAGTAACACTCGTAATATACCAATTGATATATCACACACCAAGTTAAGAATTCTCTTTACCTACTTCCTCACTATCGAGTTAAATAAAACATGTATGAATAAAAATATAGACCTACTTTTAGGTGCGTTAAAATCTCACTTAACGAGAATAATTCCATATTTTATTATGTAATACCCTCTCGAATACACAGTTTGACAGGGAAGATTCTCTACAGCAACATCCATAGCATCCTACAATCGGTTAGCGACCAATTTATATAATCTCTGAAAAATCCGATATTTCTAACTTGACCTTTTTCTTGTAATGTGGTGCAATTTCAATAAACCTAACATTGAGACACTAAATACATTTATTAGGTCCTAAAACACACTTATAGTGTTAAATTTAACGTCTGCTCTATTTTTAGACAAAGTGTACGGGTTAGCTAATTTTAATCTTATAACAATATTAAATTACAACTAAAGGCTTCCACATGACTACAAGCTAATTCCAGTATTCAATCAGATAGAAATAGTGCGTCTTTGTGATAATATTGTTTGAACTAATTTTGTATAAGAGATATACCTCTATATATATCCAACCCCTGAACACATAAAATTGTACCTGGATCGGCCGTAAAGAGTGCAAGCACAAAGGAGTGTTTATATACTAGAAAATTAGCTGATTCCTTACTCTATACGATTGAAATATCATTTAAACAGAAGTTTTTAGATTTCTTGCTAAGTGTACATATAATAAACCATACTCAAAATATCCTCTATATGAACCTCGTATGTGATATATAAAGCTGCAGCTAGCTTATGCAAATTTCTATCATTTCAAATTTTGATACACTTATTTGAATTTAATGTTGATCAACAGGAGTATACCTTATATATCACTTGTCCATAACTTGTGTGAGTACCTATTGGTGAGCCACGCGAATTTTTTTATCTGAAACGATCTAACATTAATACATAGCCACATTCATCTTTTTAAGTAACAACACAATTAAGCATCATTTTTGCTAAAAATTTAACACATTAAAGATCAATATCAATATATATAAGTACCATCACAAATAATATAACATTTATCAATCTCGTTATACTTTGACTACATTTACAAAGAATTGTTATTAATATATTTTTATCAGCGTATATGTAGTCATAAGAAGATCACTCACTTTCAAAAATACCACTTAGCTCCTAAAATATAGCGATGAGAGAGACTAATTCATTAATTTCATAGAAATACAGAAAATATAATTATATTTATCTGACTAGATATATCAACCTCAGAAGTCTAACCATCCAGGAGATACATATTATCTACACAGCCAAATGATCCATACTCACGCGATCTAATCCAATATAGTGCGCAACTCACACACTGAAACACTGCAACGATAGAGTATAGATACAAGCGCTGGGATCCCGCCACCTCCTGCGTGCTGAGCCACCCAGCACTCAAAGATTGCGTCAACCATTTATTTTATCCAGCTGTTTCCGCACAGGTCTGATGTCTCTGAACGCACGTGCCAGTAACGCGAATAATTCACTCTATCAGCGAGCAGCGCACAAATTATTTTTTTGTAAAATAACCGTAATATCTATGAACCACAATGCATAAACTACACACTATCACGCACACATATATCACACACAACACTATAAAGAACTATCATCATCTATGCTACTCGCAATCCACACAACCACACTCAACTAACACACATAGCTTATCACAAAGCTCACCATGCTCAGATACTACGCATTTAATCGATAACTAATTTAGTATATAATGAGAACAATGTAATTTTTTACAATTGTGCTAATGTGAAATTGATAACTTTTCTCAATATTACATCCTTGACTAAAACTTTTAGCTCTATGTGATTTACGAGTTCCACAAATTAATGACTCTATGATTAGTTAACTTGATCATATTATCATGTAGAAATAACCATAACTATACATAACAAAATATAATCCCACATTCCTGTTTCACCTACATTACAACACACAACTACTCGAATACAAACAACACAACACCAAACACACACTCTCATCCAACGACAACTTCAATAGTCACACATGACTAACGCTTTATCTATCACTGACTCATTTTCAAAATATATATAAATAATATTTTATGTTTGCTAAAGAAATAATTAGTTAAAACATTAATGAATGTGTTATAGTGTTTATTTACTTCATGCTATTGTTAGTATTATTTAGAACACACATGCACCCACACTCACACACACACAACAACATGCACCTACAACAAACTAAACACTAGCAGCAGCGACCCACAATCAGTTCACCACAGTATAGCACATTTTATACTGATAATCAATATAGTAGATATACAAAATTTCAATGTATACATATATATTATTTATTATGATTTATCTTTTTGCTATATATACTTCACAGTGTTAATATTTTAACCTTCATGTACTCACAATTAAGCTTTATCTAACTCGTCTCTTTATTATTCACGTAACAATCACAACATTAACATCTTCTAGAGCAAAATCAATTCTCACAGCGACACACCACACACATCAACACACACACACCAACACATACACACTTTGAGTACAAACAGGATACGATACATCAAATCCACCAACACTCTCACCATATTATTAGAATATCCCTATTATTATTTATCGAACATCTATAGATCTTGATATTCGGATGCCTCATCTCTTTGAAATAGCCAGTATTCTAGTTTTATTAATGACCACTATTTTAGACTGTTACTTTTTTTAAACTTTTGATATCACCACTTACCAGAGCGAATTTTGTATAATATAAGCTCTCATGCGAACTAACCGCTTGGAATTACACTCTATACGATTTATGATTTGTACACTACTAATTTTACAGCTCCAACTTTATAATTAGGCTTTGGTGAGCATATCATGCACACCGATTTAAGGATGCATATCTCACTCGCTTGTTATAATTATACATTCTATTGAAGTGCGTGCGAGACAGTCATCTTTATCTGAGTAACAACCTCTCGAATATTTTCCAGCTTATAAGACCAAGATACACATTATACCCATATTATAAAACACTAACTTCATAGGCATTTCTTTTTGCTATTACACATTAAACAAACCTTATAAACACAAAATATAACTAAATCTTAAAGCTAAATGTGTACTTATCGCTATTTTCACACAATACAGTCCAACATTACATCAGAAAGTCTAGTAAAGTATTTTCACTGTATCTGTTGTGCTCCAACGGCGATAAGGAAATACACCCTCTACACCCACACATTGCCTAACCAATCATCACCACTTATTAGACCCCAAAACAATATATTATTTACTGAAACTCAGCAAAACATTAGAAAGGAGATAAATAATCATTTTAATATAACAATTTAGATTTCTTTGTTATTACAAATAAAAAAGTATATAAAATAAGTAATTGGTCGTACGCTTTTATACTAATACATGGAATATTGAAATAATATTTTATGGTTGTGTGAGCTAAAAGAAGATACTCAAAACCTGCCTAAATAATTATCCAATAGGGAGCAATAATTATCTTATCTGAAATCCAATCTAACAAGAATACATATTATATAACAAGTTTAGATATTATTTGCTATTAACATAAACATAATCTCAGAAAATTAAGATGCATTAGAAACCAAGTTTTAAGGAACACTACTTCTTTCATGTAGGTTGATAAATATTTAGAAAATTATTACAGAAATTCACTTATAAATACACTACTGCTATATACTATAATATATACATTATTATGACTATCATAACTCATATATTATCTGAATATCGTATACTAATACGATGTATAAATATACATATATTACGATATACTCAAAATCATTTTAGCGACTCTTCGCTTATAAGTATTGGCCTGCTTACGAGTGATAACAACGACCACACGGCGGAGGTCAAGTGGAGGCAATCCTGACCTACGCGTTTAATACATCAATTATGCCTCATAAGTTGGTAGAGAGACGCTATAATATTACCGGCAAGCCTCTGGGTGGCAAGGGGAACCCGCCCGATACGCTGCAAGAACACACCACATGTCGCCTAAATTAGCTCTGTCTGGTAGCCTCATGAGCTTATGTGATCTGTAAACTCTACGCGTGGGATTAATCACAGTAGAATACATATTCATAACGCAGTTTAGATCTTCTCTTTGGGTTGTTAGCCTTATTAACAACTAAAACATTCAAATATAAAGTGAAAGCTATATGTAATGATATTACTCCTGCTTTTATGAAAGGTTATCGTTCAAAAATAAATATTCTGCGCTCAAAATATGTATATAAGCAATTGTGTATTAGCAAGAGGATTCATCCTTCATTATCCTCTGGTATTGTTTAAAAGACTGTTTTATCTAATAAAAAATCAGAATTAATCTTTAGTTTATCTGAATACGCACACGTCTCTATAAACAGCTAAATGGAGTGGAGACCTCATCATAGTTTATAAAACTGAAGATATTTGAGATTGGTTCTCTTTAAAGAGACAATTTAAAATACAACCATATAAACAAACAATATAAGTAAGCCTTTGCCAAACTACGCTTTATCAACATGTGTCATTCAAAGTAATGGTAAAACATATATCTCTCTAGCTGTAATTTTTTCAAAGAAAGAGACTCACGACAACATTAATACTAGCAACCCTGACTCCTATATAAATCTCCCGGACGGTCTCAAGGATCTCAAGAGATATATATTAGGTCTCTGCATACCAACCCGTCTAACATGCCGCACCCACAACTATCACTATTAACAAAGGATTTAAGGATAATTCTTCTGCCCTTTTACCTCTCATGACAAATATAAGACTCTCTATACCGATTACCTACACTAAGTGTTTCAGTGAGCATTTTTCACTGATAAATCTCAATTCAATTATAAAATGCAAAATAAATATAAATTATATCAACATTGATGTGCTTTGGGGCATACAGTGATACCCTAGCGCGTCAAACAACATGTCAACCTTATTATGAATTACCTAGGAGCCTAAAATATTATCTAAAATCGTTATTATCTGAAACCGTTATAACATGAAAACATATTATAATCAATTTAGATTTCTTTGCTCTACATATTAGTCTAATGAGTTTACTCAGAAAACAATATAAACTATACTCTGGTAACTATCGTCATTTTGCCAATCATCTATATACCAGAAAATATTTTAAGGTCCCTCATTTTTGCAACCTACTACTCCTGCCCCCCCCTCGGACAATATAGCTATAATTAATGCGCGTTGCCTCGTTGTTTATCTAAATGTGCTAATATAATTTTCCTCTTTATACTATAATGGTAACCAATGGTAGTTATTTCAACACATTTACAGAGAGAGGTCAGTCTTCGGCGTATCCTTTGTAGTGAGGCAAAAGTTAAGCAAGGAAACAGAACAAGCTTGTTGTGTTTTCTCGTGGATGGTTTTAAAAAATTAGATCCCCAACTGTCTTAACTATTTCCATAGAAACAAATACTCAATAATAATTATAGAAGGAGAGAAACACTCACCTAAATTATAAATATTAATATAAATATCCTCCTATGCAGAAATTTATATTAATTAGTTAACTCTCAAACCGATAAATAATTCAATATAGTACAATGGATTGATATATATAATTAGTAAATACTAAATTTATTATATCTTATATACCCTTATATTTCACTATTACAAAATCTCTCTCTCTAAATATATAAATAAAGCATTAATGTTAAGTTTATTATAATTATGACAAAGTGAATTAGTCTATAATATTTTTTTTACTGTTTTGTATACAACATTGGAATTAATCAACTTGCAGCTAAGACATAGCCTAAATTTACCTGATGTAAGGCACAAAATGTTTTATTCTCCAAATAGCCGACCAAAATTACCCGTGCATAGCATTGATGGTAAGAGGTCTAACATGAATACATGATGTTGTATAACATGAGTGAGGTCTAGGCACTCCTTTATTGCCTTTATTATCAAACCTTGATTTTATAACATGTCCATTTTATAATTACTGTAACTACTGATTAACAAAATATTCTTAATTCAAAGTAAAAATAGATGAATATTTTAAGTAATAATAATGCTAAATAATACTAATATTTGATAGTAATGACAAGTCTATAAATAGAGAAACAAAAATAATACACTCAAACACCATGCTTAAATTATATATCCAATACTGTTAAAGATACCTAAAAAAATTAATTTATTCTGTAAGACCTGCACTCTAAATCTGGAAAATATCGTAATTTGTAATTTAAAAAAAATTTTAAATGTATCACGTTTTTCACCTACACCATTATAGAAAAATAATAAATATAAAGCTTCACTACTGTTTTACATCATAATTCTCTGAATCAAATGTACATATTGTGTGAGTTTTACGGTGTGCAAAAGTAAATAATGTGACAATCGCGTTTAAACAATTATAGAGCCATATATTTAAACCAAATTAGTGCTCTCATAAATAAATATATTATCTTTGTATAACCTGATAAATGTGTACGTGTGAGTAGAAGCCGTGGGGTAGTGATGTGTTTGTTGTGGGTGGAGTACTATTCATAACAAATTTAGATTTTCTTTTCGTTATTACACATATAACAATATAAATAAAGCTGTGTTGACTTTACGATGTGTTGTCTATAGCTAAATAATGTGCTGGTAAATTTTTCATAGGTTGGTGGCAAAGGACATTACTCGCGTGCTCAACTGATGATAGATTTACCTTTAGATGACGCCATGGTGATGAGTAGTTTGATAACTGAATACGTACTCCTGAGTCGATGTAAGATAGTTAAGATAATATTGTGTTAAATAACGAATATTATAATAGATCTCTTCGCGATGTGGTGTTATTGTAGTTTACTCATAAATCTAGAGTGTAGCAAGTGTATATATAAATAAAAGCTTGACTAACGCTTGTAGTCACGATACATCGTAAATTAGTAAATATTTTACGGGAGTTTATATAATCAAAGGATGAATATCCTGCAAACCACCGCCTAAATTACCTATTAGCCCAAATTATTATCTGAAACCGATCTTAACATTGAATACATATTATAACAAATTTAGATTTCTTGCTATTCACCCATTTGTGCAGTTAATACCTAAAAAGTTTAAAAAATAGAGAGCATTGACTATTGCGTGTATATCAACTTAAAAAAATGGTGTAAAATTTTTTACCGTTGTACAAAGGAGGTACCTTCAATTACCTGCCTAAAATTACCTATTAGCCCAAATTATTATCTAAACCGATCTAACAACATGAATACTATTATAACAAATTTAGATTTTCTTTTATTTACGCATAAAACAAAATAAATAAGCTGGACTACGCCTTTATCACTTCATCAATTTGTAAATATATTACGGTTAAGTGCAGAAGGAGAAACCTCAAAATACCTGCTGTCCTAAATGAGTGAACTGATACCCAAAATTTGTATCTGAAAACGCAATCTCTAAACATGGTAAATACGTAGTGATAATAATCGAGAATTTAGATTTCTTTGCTATTACAACATAAAACAATATAAATAATGTTGACTACGCTTATCTCACATATAAAAAAATTGTGTAAAAAAATTCTGGATTTGTGTGCAAAGAAGATACCTAAAACACCTGCCCTAAATTACCTAGGAGCCCAATTATTTCCCGAACCCGATCTAACATGAATACATTTATAACAAAAAATTTCGATTTCTTTGCTATTACACATAAAACCAATATAAATAAGCTTGACTCGCTTTACCACTACATAAAATTGTAAATTTATTTACAGTTGTGGCAAAATAGATACCTGTGCAAACCATACGTGTGGCTGGACTACCAGCATTAACCTAGGAGTCCAAGATTTATATTCATGCAAACCGATTATAATCATGAATAATCATATGTTATAATCAAATTAGATTTCTTTGCGTATAAATATACCTAGTAAATAAACAAATATAAATTGGACTTGACTACGCTTTATACTACATCAAAATGGTAAATATTTTACAGTTGTGAGTCAAAGGATAAATATACTTCAAACACCTCCCTAAATTACCTATTAGCTCGAGAAATTATCATCATGGAAAACCGATCTAAAATTTTGAATTACATAATTTATATACAACATCTAATATAATTTCTAGCTATACACAGTAATAACAATAATGTTAATAAGTTGACTACGCTTTATTACTAACTAAAATAATATGGTGTTATAATTTTTACGGTATGATACAAAGGAGATTACGCTCCTCAAACCACATTGCCATTAATAGTTAACCTATTAGCCCAATTAAGTTCATTATCTGAAACCGATCTAACATTGGAATTAAATACATATATTGTGAACAACTTTAGATTTCTGTTTCAATAGTTACATCATGAAAAAACAATATATAATAAGCTGTGACTACGTCTTGTGTTTTATTCACGACAACAAATTGTAAATATTTTTTTACGGTTTTTGCAAAGAAGTACTCAAACATCTGGCCTAAATTAGTATTAGCCCAAAATTATTATCTGGAAATCCGAATCCTAATATGAATACATATTATAACAAATTTTAGATTTCTTGCTATTACACATAAAAAACAATATAAATGAGCTTGACTACGCTTTATCACTACATCAAATTGTAAATATTTTACAGTTCTGCAAAGAAGATACCTCAAACACCTGCCTAAATTACCTATTAGCCCAAATTATTATCTGAAACCGATCTAACATGAATACATATTATAAACAAATTTAGATTTTCTTTTCTATACACAAAAAAACAATATATGTAACCTTGACTACGCTATATCACTACAGCAAATTGTAAATATTTTACAGTTGTGCAAAAAAGATACCTAAAACACCTGCCTAAATTACCTATTAACCCAATTATTTTCTGAAACGATCTAACATGAAAACATATTATAACAATTTAGATTTTCTCTGTTATTACACATATAACAAATAAATAAGCTGACTACGAACGAATATCACACATATAAGTGTTGGTAAATTTTTCACCTTGTTTGCAAAGGATTACCTGCAAACACCTGCCTTAAATTACAATATTAGCCCAAAATTATTATATGAACCGATCTAAACAAGAATTTTACATAGTTATAACAAAGTTAGATTTCTTTTTATTACACAAAAAAATCAATATAAATAAGCTTGACTACACTTCATTACCGAAATCAAAATTGATAAATATATTGTAGTGTTGTTCACAGAAGATAACTGAAAGACAAGCTGCCTAAATTACCTATTAATCCTAAATTGGATTTATCTGGAAATCGAAGTTCGTTAACAGTGAATTATGCATTAGTTGTACTAACCCAAATTTCGATTTCTTTGCTAATTACACATAAAACATATAAAATAAGCTTGACTACGCTTTTTCACTACATAAAATGTGTAAATCTTTTACGGTTGTACAAAGGAGATACCTCGAATAACAGCTGCCTAAATTACCTTAGGAGGCACAAATTATTCAATCTGAAACCGATTTAACTTGAAATACATGTTATAACAAATATTTATTTGCTATTACACAGAAAACAATATAAATAAGCTTGACTACGCTTTATCACTACATAAATTGTAAATATTTTACAGTTGTGGCAAATAAGATCCCTCATACACCTGCCTAAATTACCTAGGACCCAAAATTATTATCTGCAAAACCAGTCTATGAATAACAATGGATTTATAGATTACAAATTTTAAGACTTTCTTGCTGGAACACACTACTAACCAAATATAAAGGAAACATGACAATAGCATACACCGCTTTTGCCAATACTAAACATTTAATGCGAATAAGTTGTGAAATAATTTTACGAGTTAAGTACCAAGAACCGATACCTTCAAACACCTTGCCTAAATTACCTAGACAAGAAGCCAAATTATTATCTGAAACCGATCAATCATATAATAATAATACATAAAATTATAAATAACTAAATTAATAGAATAATTATTATTATTAATATACACAATCAATTAATTAAATAACAATAATTACCATAAGACCATTAGAGTAAACATAAACGCTATATTATCAATAAAACTTACAAATAAAGTAAGTTAGAAATACAAATTACATAGATACAAACATATGGTTGAATAAACAAGGAAAGATTACGCTGTCAAACCACCTGGCTCTTAAAATTTAGCTTATCCCTAACCCAAATTAATTATAGGTTCTTGAAAAACCTAAGCTCCCAGAACAATTAAATAACATGGTTATAACAAAATATAAGATTTCCTTTGCTAATTACACATATAACACAATATAAATAAGAGCAATTGACAAATAACGCGTCTTATCACTACATTATAAAAATTAGTAAATACTCTTTTAGTGTGAGCGTAAGCAGAAAGTTGGTTTTATAGTGCAAGAAGAGACCGAGAACCTCATATACTACACTGCAACATAGACAATGTACCTAGAGTTAAACCCAAGAAAAAGTTATTTATCTAAAATCTAAATCTAACATGAATTACTTATTAACCAGTAACAGAATTTAAGATTTACATTTGCACTTAACACTCAAACTGAGTTAAAAAGCCTAATTATTTAATAAGCTAATTACTAAGAGGCCCTTATAGTGAGCGTGATACATCCAAACGTGATAAAATTTATTAACAGGAACAATAGAATGCAAAGGAGCAATATAACCTCTAAACACCTGCTCCCTCACCACAATTACCCTTTAGCCCAAAGTTGTAGTTTAAAATGAAATCCTCGATCTCTCAAACCAACTGACCTACTTAAATTGATTTACTGAATTATATAACAAACTTAGCCCATTTACTTTTGCTAAATTGACACTAAATAATAACAATAAATAAAAGCTGTTTGGGCTGTGGATACTGCATTTTATCAAACTTACGTTTAAAATTAAGTAAATAATAACGTTTGTGCTAGATAGTGATGATGATTGCAAAACAGCCTGCCTTATATATATACCTATTTAACACGAGCTCCATAGTGATTTATCTGGAATCTGAAATCTAACATGATTACTAATAATATATATAAAGTAAATAATAATTTGATTTCTTGCTATTTACACAATGACAACAATATAAATAAGTAGAGAGAGTAGCGCTTTTATCAGACAAACAATAAAGTGAAAAATTGTTGTAGAATATTTTACACGCCGATTGTGCCCAAAGGAAGTTGAATAACACGTCAAAGAACGACTGAGCGCATAAAAAGTACCTTTAAAAATTAGCTCAAAATTTTATCTGAAAGACGATCTAACATGAATACATATCTAAACAAATTCAAATTTAGAATCAGTTGCATATACGACACGTATGAGAAAAACAAGTATTAAATATAAAGCTTTGACTCACGCTTATCACTAAGTCCAAATTGTAAACTTAATAATCTAATCGGATGTGTGATCACAAAAGCGGAGAGTACCTACAGAACAACACCTGCCTTAATTACCTTATGTGAGCTCACAAAATTATATATACTGAAAGCGCGATATACCTTACTTATATAGAAACATATATATCAAATTTTAAGATTTTCTTCTCTCGCTCACCCTCCCCTTTCTTAAAAACAATATAAAATAAGCTACGAAATACGCTTTATCACAACATTAATTGTAAATTATTCTACGGTGTATGTGCAATAGGACACCGACTCACCCTTTCAAACACCTGTCTCACTATGAATTTATATCTGTAATATATTTTATCAGCACAATTATTATCTGAAACCGATTTATCATGAATATAAATTCTCCTGATTTCATGCTTAAAAAAAGGTTTTATTTGGAATTACAATGAATATTACAATTGTTCGTACTAGTAGTAGCTTATCTATCATAACATCCCAAAGATTGTAAATATAAAATCATTTTACAATTCTAAATCATATTGGGTAGTTACCATCAAAGACACCCTGCCTAAATTACCTAGGACCCAATTATATCGAAACCGAAGTATGATACATAACTACCATATATATTAGACAAATGTTAGTGATTTTCTTTCGCTAAGTCTCAACATAGTAAACTTTTTCTTAAATAATAAAAATACAATGAATAAATATATATACGATTTATACAGCTTATCACTACATTAATTGTTATATATTATACAAGCTAATTTCACTATAATTCCCCCTTAGGTGTTGATTGTGCAAAGAAGTACCTCAAACACCTTGCTTAATGTAGAATGATAAATAGACTCTCTAACATGTTTACAAGCACATAATTGAACACTTTCTTTCTTTTATCATCCTTAAAATGGCGAAATATAAACCAGCTTCGGATATGCTTAGAGATACGCACACAAATAAAAACAATATATATAAGCTTGATACAGCGTTTATGTCACTACTAGTGTCAATTTGGTATTTTACTGTGATTTAGTTTCTAAAGGGAAGATTTAATCTCAAACACACTGCCTAAAATTATACCAGTCCCTATTAGCTAAATTATATCTGAAACCGATCTAACATGAAATATCATGATTTAACAAATTATGTAGATAATCTTTAGCAATATTTACACAAATAAAAACAATATATAGATAATGTCTTTGATCTCGCTTTATTCACATACTAACTCAATGGCCTCGCCCTAATAGCATTTGTAATGTTGTTGCTAGAAGAAGGTAACCTCATAATCATCTTTCCTAAATTTATCCTCTATTAACAGCAGGAATATAATCCATTCATCTAGATATCCTGATTTCATAAACTTAAGATTTATAAATAAATTTAATATATAATACAATTTAAGATTTCTTTGCTATTACACATATAAAACAATATAAAATAGCATTTAGTAATAATCATTTAATACACAACATTAAAGTAATAAAAAATATTTTACGAAATTTAGCAAAGGAGATACCTCAAACACCTGCCTAAATTACCTAGGAGAGCTCCCAAATTATTATCTAAAACCGATCTAACATGAAATTTAATATAATAAAATGTTACATATAAAATCATAAACAAAATCTCTGAAAAATAAAATTTTAGTAGGAATTTATTTATTTTTTTTTATAAAAATGATTAAAATTTGTATTCTTATGTTAGAGCAGTAAAAACATGTAAATAAGAGCTTGACTAACGCATTTAATCTCACTACATACAAATTGTAAATATGTTTACGCGTAGTAATTTGGCAAAGAAGTGACTTCATTTACACACCGTGTCTCTATAATTATATGTTCTGCAAAACTATTATTCGAACCAAATCTGAGCGTGTTTAATGAATTTTGCAATTTAAATAAACCACATTTGGTAAGATTCATAAAAACAATATAAAATAAGACTGCTTTAGACTAAACGTTTATTACAACTTATTTTCTAAAATATAGTAAAATATTTGTAAGTGAGCAAAGAAATACCTCAAACACCTGCCTTATATTAATATTATAGTCTCAAATACTAGTTATCTAGAAATACCGATATATTTTTCACTTTAATCCGTGCAATCACGGCAGTGTGGTATCACACACAATATCTGTGAGATTTGCTTGCGTTTCGTGAGCGAGCCATAAAATAGAGTAATAGAATACAATGTCTGCGTCACGTCTTTAATCAGTTACAATATAAAATCTAAAATTGTAAATATTTTACGGTTGTACTCGACATGAAGATACTCTAAGACACCTGAGCTCTTATAAACTACCTGTAGTCTCTCAATTGTATTATATGCTGAACGACTATGCATGAGAGTAGAGAACATGAGATCATATTCATAAAAAGATTTAATGTTAATTTCCTTGAAACAAATATATCGATAAAATCAATCAATATTGAGTTGGTCTCAAAGATGACGGCATCAAAAGATGACGTCATCAAATGACCCGAACCTATCCATAAAATATAGACTTGAATACGCTTTTAGCTACTACAACATGTCTTGAAATGTAGCAATTATATATATTTGCGAGCAGATCTAGTACAAAGAGATTGATGAGCCTCACAACACCCTAGTGCTGCACTAAATTAAACCTAGGAGCCGAAAATATTATCTGAAACCTGATCTAACCCTTCATATACAGAAGAGCGAGAAAGTGCATCCGCAACTACATTAAATTAACAAGGCATATAAATCACACATTGACATGTACTCGATATTAATTACACATCAAATTGTAAAATATTACGGGTGTGCAATGCACAAAGATAAGAGATACCGTCAAAACCTATACTGCCTAAATTAATATATTATAGCTTTCACACTGATTATCAGTAAACCGATTGTCTAACATTGTGAATAGATCATATTATAACATAATTTAGTATTCTTGCTGGTTAATGTTATGTACACAGTTGAAACAATTACTATAACATAAGCCTAACTACGCTTTACACTTACATCAAATTGTAATATTTTACGGTTGTGCAAAAGGGGATACCCTCAAACACCTGCCTAAAAAACCTATTGGCTTAAATTATTATCTAAAACCGACTTCCCTAACATGATATACATATTTATAAAAAAATTTAGATTTCTTTGCTATTACCATTAATAGACGGTGTTGAGTTTAAAATAGTAGAATATTTAATGATATGAGTCTTGCATTATGCAGCAACATTAAATTGTAATATATCTTCATTTTGGAGGAGTTTGTGTAGAGCGACAAGATTAAGATTGTATCACTCAAATATCCAGCTAATTAGCCTAGAGCCGAATTATTATTCTGATAAACTAGATCTACAATGTGGTAATATTATCATAAACTAAATAAAAATAATTACTGAAACTTTCTTCTCAGTTTTACACTTCAATAACAATATAAATAGGTTCCTTGATCTGACACACGATGTATTAGTGACTACATAACAAATTTGAATAACAACTCACCTTATTACGGTCGAATCCTCATACGGCTTGAAGTACAATGCGATGAGTACCTTAGAAAACACCTCTGACATTAGACTAGCGCTGCATCTCAAGTCAAAGTATGTTCTGAGGGTGAACTAAAATTCATATAAAGAAATTATTAACAAATTTACGATTTCTCTGCTGTGTACAGCATAAACCTCAAAGTAAAATAGAGCTTGACTACGCTTTTATCACTACATCAAATTGTAAATATTTTAGGGTTGTGCAAATGGGGAGGCTAGTACCTTCAAGACACCTGCCTAAAAATTAGGCCCGTATGTCAGAAAATATATTATCAGAAACCGATCTAACATGAATACAATTATAAAAAAGTTGGCTCAGACTTTTCCTCTCTAGTTAATTCACATAAAAAGCCATTATATAATATTAGCGTGTTCACTTATCGAGCTTTTATCAAACATTAAATTGTAAATATTTTTACAGTTGTGCAAAATAGCGATACTAAAAAACCACTGTGCCTAAATTACACTTAGGAAGCTGCCTAAAGTTCTCATCTGAAACTGACATGTTGGCACTGCATGTCATTATATGGAATACGCATATTAGTACCAACTTTCATCCGAATTTCTTTGCGATTACACAATAAGCCAATTCCATATATAATAAGAAATCGAACTACCGTCTTCACTTTATCACTACGATCAGAATGTCGAGTACAATACTATCTTTTCGGGTGAGCGAAACAAAATCGAATTTACCTTCAAAACACCATGCCATTAATTAAATATTATGAGGGCTCAAAACTATAATCAAATTTATTGAATTCAATCTAACATAATTACATATTATAACAAATTTAGATTTCTTGCTATTACACATAGATACAAACAATTCAATTAAGCTTGACTACGCTTTATACTATACATTACAAAAAAATGTAAATATTTTACGGTATTGCTGAGCCAAATAGGGATATTATTATTATTATTATTATTGTTTGTATATTATTATTAGACTGGAATACTAGCAATAAGCTGCACCATTTGCTTAAAGTTGCCAAGATTGCTGTATCTAATGAACTACAAGAAAACAACTTAAGGTTGAGCACATCAAAATCAATATG